>CAEFZY010020068.1:0-44465 GCA_903066815.1 Brachyrhaphis roseni | reverse complement strand
ATATATACGTAGAGAGAGAGAGAGAGAGAGAGAGAGAGAGAGAGAGAGAGAGAGAGAGAGAGAGAGAGAGATTTAATAAAAAATAAATAAATGAAAAACAGTTTTATTCTTAGAAGCAAAGGAGCAACACACAACTTCGGTACATGCATCTTTATGATTTCCAACGTGCAAAATAAATAAATACATCAGCAAAAATAGGAAGTGATCCTTGAAAACATCTACTTCCCTTTAGTTACCAAGCGAGCCAAACAATGATGAGCTAGTCCCCACACTTACGGTAGCTCAGTAGCCAAGGCAACCAGACGCGTAAATATGCGCAACTAGTCAATATTAGGGAATTCCTCGCCACGGTCCAGGAGGTCAGTCGATGACGCAGCAGCGCACGCAGGGCGTTGTTCTTCCATAATGAGACACTTTATAACAGAACGTCAGTGCTGGGAGCAATCTAGTCTGAGCAGGACGTTAAAGGACGGAGCAGAGTCGCTGTTGGACTCTATTCAGGGTAGACTCGTATTCACTTCTTGCTTCTGCTTCTTTTTCTTTGGAATACAAGCCTTTCGCCTGTAGGTAAGTTCACTTTGCTTCCCTCTAAACTCGCTTTATTTCGGATGCACTCGCTCAGACTCGGGCGGAAGCGCGTGTTGCTCTTTACAGAAGCGCTGAGATATGACTGAGCTGTCATCGGTAAAAATCCCCCAGAAACCTTTGTTTTAGAGTTAGAAACTTATTTATTTATTTATTTATTTTTATTTTTTTTAAATTGATTGTAATTCTACTTCCTTATTAGATTAACACTCATTGACAGAAATACTCCAATTTTGATCCATGGAGTCATTATGCTCTTTTAGAAGGAAAAAAAAAAGTACTGTAGTACAAATGACGAATTGGTTTTAGATTTATTCTATTTAAAGCAAAAATGTAATTGTTGAGAACAGCTTTAATTGTAATAGTATTAAAATGTTTCTAAATAGCTAAAGGTGAGATGTAAGTGGTGGTACGAATGTATCCACCTTGGCGCAGCGATTCAATTTCTCTTGAAATTTAAGTAGAGGAAGGATGCAACACCCAGCCATATACTCTCCAAACACACAGCTTCATCATCCTGAGAGATCTGAATGCTCTGCTCTTTTATCTTCAGATAATCTGACAAGATGCTGATCCTTCTGCTCGGAATCATCTTCCTGCACATTTCTGCTCTCGTTCTCCTGTTTGTGTCAACAACTGTCAATGTGAGTAAAACTTGTATTGTTCAGTCTTTTAAGACACTTTTGTGAATTTGCTGAAGAAATACATTAACACTCTTAGTAAAATAATTTCCAGTTGAACCTTACGACTGAGATTTTTTTTTCTTGATTTATTTCCGCATGATACTCGAAAACAAAACAAAAATTAATATATGCAATATAATATATTAAATAATCTATACTGCTTCGTGGTCTAACTAAATGGGTACAAAATGTTGTTGGTATAAGATGGAAGAAAGAAAAGACAAAACTGGCAAATCATGGGTGCTGAAATATTGTTGAGCAGGTGATTTGACCCACCCAGTTTATGTATTTGTGTTTTGTTTTTGTTTTTTTCTTGTTTTACTTTTTGGCTACAGTTAAGTTCAGGCATTTGCCAAACTGTACACCCATTTATACATAGAAACACACCATTTCATACCCATGTATATTGTTTCAAGAGGCAAATATTTTCCTAAATTATGATGATAGTCATAAAAATGTATAATCTAATTCTGATATTTCCTGAATGTGACATGACAAGCACCCAATAATGTTTGGTCCTCTATAATGTGAGACATTTGAATGCCCGTCACCCATCCAAATATGAAGCTTTAGAAAGTCCATCTTAGCTGTTGGTTTTCATAAAGCCACACAAGATAATCAGTGGCCACCGTTTTGGTTATCCTTTTGTCAAATGTTTGTGGTGACACTCTTCATAGTTGCAGGTATTCAAACATAACCAATCATTGTATTTGACTGCAGGTGTGGACAACAGGGACAATGGGAACCTCAGACCTTTGGCAAAACTGTTCTACGGGCAGCATATACTGCGGTGGAGCATCAACTGGAGGTCAGACATCTGTATATGTTTTCCAGCTTTTGCTGCTAAGATTCTGTTCCTGTAAGTTTTGATTGTGTAGCTACATTGTAAAGTAAAAAAAAAAAAAAAAAAAAATCTTCTACTTTACTAAATATGTGGGTGTGCCACAGCACCTCTGGGACTCTGGTGCCATCTAGGGCAGGGAATGTGGCAGTGCCTTTTGGAGATTGGCTCCTGCTGTATAAATAGTCATAGTATGATGTCCATAATAAGATCTAATGTTGGAGAGTAAGCATAGTGACAAGAGTGCAGGGAGCTGTGAATGACCTGGGTGGGGTTGCAGAGAGTATCCAAAGTTGTCCATGTCTGTGTGCTTGAATTTGTGTGTGTAGGACTACAGGACGTGGCATGTTGAGGGGGCGAAGGGGTTGCCTAGTGTCAGATTAGTGTGCCCAGTGTTGGTTTGCAGGGATCATATGGGCAATTTAAAACAGCAGCTGCAGTGTGGAGATATTTATGCACAGAGATTCTAGCTGGGGATTAAGGATAAATAAATTCTTCTTTAAAATATGATGTCATAAGATAACTGTTGCCACCACAAAGTTAGCAAAGTTACTGTAAGTTTTGCCCACAGTGTTGCAGCTGCAGTCCACTGATGTCATCCGTCTAGAATGAACCCTCTCGGCCAGCTTGTGTTTTGTCAGCCGAGCAGCGCCTGGGTGCTTTGCCTTGTAGTTTCATGGCGCACAGTGTTTGTTTGACTTGCTTTTATTGGTGCGGTGACGCAGAGTGTTTATTCAGGAAGGAGTGAGTGTGTGCTGTTCCCGGGTTTGCTTTGCAGTGAGCTCGGGGAGATGGAAGATAGGCTTTCTGAAGCTCTGCTGAGCCATCAGATTCAATCAGACATTAATCATAGTCATGGTGGTCAACTTTGCATTTTCGGCAGGGTTTCCTGAAACTTTGGAGTTCCTTCCTGTTGTTGCCATGGTTTCAAACATGTCGGTATGACATGAGGGTGTGATGCATGCAGTTATCACATGCAGAGTGAGTTGCACATCTGCATAGCCAGAAAAATTACGTCATACAGTTCACATGATCTAAAATTAGCTGTTGAGGAAGAACCTCTAGTGCCCTCTGAACACAAACAGTGAGCAAGAGCAAAAAACACCTTCCTGTTTATAACACAGTAAAATTTGGCACAATGATTCTTGCTTTTCTGTGAACTCTAAGTTTTGCCTCTTGCCAGGAAATGGCCGATGTCACCGTTTCCTACCAGGAAAGGAAACATGAGGAAGGCATAGATGTGTGTTTATCAGAAGCAGCGCTGTATTATTGTTACTCTTACGGCATTATCATAAAATCTCACATCACATCTGAAAACAGGATGATTGCAGTGAAATCCAGTCTGTGCTTTGGTGATTTACAGGGTTTCAACTCTCAAAGAGCTCCAGATGTTAAACCCACAGACTGTTATAGGAATTACATTTCACTTCCCATCCTTTTTGCTCTTGATGAGCAGTAATGTATTATGCATCATGTGTTTTTCCATTGTTGTAAGTGCTCTTCCATTAAAACAACATCTTTGGATCACCTGGATATTTTAAACAAAGAATGTGAGTGCTTATGAAAACAATTTTTTTATTTGAAATTCTGGAGCAAGATTTGACTTTAGGACTTTGTGACATAGGGCATTGTCTGCTACGTGATGTTCACAGTATGACCTTGAGATTTACCATGGTTTATTAATTTTAAAGGAAGTATACTTAACATGATCCAAATGCTTACATTTAAACTGAAAAGCAACAATTATTCCTACTGCTACAAAAATAAATGTAGCATATTGTAGATGTAGCTATAATAATGTTAACCGTACCTTATATTTATTGCTATTATGATTTTAATACATACAAAACATTCATAACACCCAGTAATTTTAGTACTTTTTTTTCCCAAGTAAGAATATCTGGTTTTTATTGGATTTAAATTTTACTCATATATTTCATAAAAGTGAAAAATGTGCTGCATTTTCTTTGAGTTTTCAATCCATCAAAAAATTGATAAACTATCTCCATTTATTCACCAAATCCTGTCACTAATTTTTGATGTAGTTTTTATTAAGCTAAAGGTTTCAAATACATGATATTTAGTTAAATATGTAGACAAAAAGAAGGTTGTTTTCAAAGGACTGTAAACTGTAGGGATGCCATTATGGAAACTATTAGTGGTTTTGAAAACATTAAACACCTTGACCTAATGACAACACAGGAACAAGCAGAAAAGGAAGAAATGAGCATCTCGGGATCTGCATAGGTAGAAATACAAACTGCTTGGAAAAACCGATGGATTCCTGGAAGGTTGGCACAGGCAATAAAAACAAGCAGACAATTTAAATCTAAATGCTCAGGTAGACCGTACAAAAACAGCAGATGCTGTGTTCGTCATCAATACAGGAGTCTAATGGGTTAATGGCCTCTTGCAGTGGAGGGCCTATCAGTAAAGATTGATCTGTTAGATTGAGTTTAAGGGCCTCCTGTGAGGGGTGCAGAGAGCTTTTAGAAACATGATACCTGAGCTTCATTGTGCTGGATCCATTACAACATTCCCCGAAGTAAATATGACAAGGGCTGCTTGGTCATTATGATCTGTTTTTAAAGATGCTTCAGCTGAGCTGAGACAAGGCCAGTCAAAGCACCTCTATTGATGTTTGTTTCCTGTTCTCTTATGCTCCTCCAGCTAATTTTTGCATATGTTATGCTCTGGCTAATGAATGCTATGATGTGTTGTTGAGTGAACTCTTCTTTTCTCTCCTGTAGTGTGGATTCAGGTGGTCCAAGCTCTCATGATCCTCTCCATCATCTTCAGCTTCCTCTCTCTGTTACTCTTCTTCTGCCAGCTCTTCACTTTGCCGAAGGGTGGACGATTTATCCCCACTGGAATCTTCCAGATCCTGGCTAGTAAGTATGGATCTATGTAATCTTTAAAAAAGATAGTACAAAAAATCCCTTCACAACACTAAAGTCAGTACTCTGGATGAAAAAAGTATGGAAATACTTTCTATGATGGAAAGATCATTAACATGCAATCAGAGCTACAATAGAATAATTTTGTCTGATGCATATTAATGTATTATAACGATGCTTACGCTTAGCCTCATAGCACATTGACTTATTGGGACTGAACAATAATCGAAAAATGCTATTTAGAACTTTATTTGTAAACAAACATGAAAACAATTTGTCACTTTCGTTAGACTTCAAAATTATGTACTACTTTGTGTGGGTCTGTTTCAAAAACATGTAAAATAAATGTATGTTTATAGTTGTAATGTTACAAAATGTCAAAAAATGGTATTTATTTTTTTTTGCAATCTACCCTTGTGTTTTGGGTTTTGTAGTGAAAAAAAGAGCTTAAGTTTTATTACGGTCAAGAAGATGCAATATTTCACTTCTTTGCTACAAATGGAAAACATAGCAGCACTTCAGTAGAAAGTGCATGACTATATAAAAAAATCCACCTACAGACACATAGAGAGAGAGAGAGAATGCTCAGTTTATCATAATCTATTTTCAGAGAATCAAATTAAGAGCCTGAGCCAGTTTCTAATGGTTTTCATGCACCACTTGTCTTTTGTACTCCATGCCCTTTGGACAAAGCAGTTCAACCACCACTTTGTTGTGTTGTCTCTTGGCAGCTCTGTTTTCAAAATGCCAGTTTCCCCCCCCTCCCCTTTTATAACATACCAGTGCAGAGCTAGGCAACCAGGTGCCCACTCAACCAAACAAGAATGAGACAGAGAAAAAAGCCAACGGGGTGAGTCAAAATGTCAGGGAGGTCTGTCAGTGTGGAGGTCTGACAAACAGATCATCTCATGTCTGACAAGGGGTAGTGGGCGGAAAGCTGGGAAGGCTGGCAAAGGCCATATGGGGGTTCAGAAAGCATGAGTGACGGTGATGTAATATGGAGGGCTGACCGATCCGCCTCTGTAGCCAGGCAGGGATCTGCTCTGGACAGAAGACACAGAGCACAACAGTGCAGGGAAACATGATCCGATAACTGAAGGCGCTCACAGGCGGCGTTATTCCCCGCTCCTTCTCATCCCTCTTTCTGCAGGTTTGTTTGTGATGAGCGGAGCCATCATCTATACGGTGATGAGTCCTGAATGGGTCCCGGATGGGAACTTGTTTGGATACGCCTACATCCTGGCATGGGTGGCCTTCCCTCTGGCGCTCATCAGTGGACTCATCTATGCCGTCTTGAGGAAGCGAGAATGAAGTGCTGCTCCATCCCAGTGTTCCCAGTAACCTTTGAAGTTCCCTTCTGAATATTAAGTTGTGAAGCCTATATCAAGGAAGTAACACCAAAGGAAAAAAAAACAACAACTCAAAACACCAATAGTGTCTGTTAAAATGATGTATATAGTATCTATGGTTTAAAACCTATTTATAACACTTTTTACATATATGTACATAGTCTTTGTGTTGCTCTGTGGACATTATGAGCTTTGTTTTAGCTGAAAAAGTGCCTCTGTCTTTATTTATAAGTATGATGTTGTTATAAGATGTTTTATTTTGTGTTTTCAGCCATTTTTTGGGTAACTGGCAAAGATTTAGGTAAATTAGAAAAAAAAAAAAGGATTTTGCAGCATATTAACTAAAATGCATGGTTAGTTATCTGAGCGAGCCAACCTTAAATGTAGTCCAAAAATTTAGCTTAGCTGTGAAATTTAGGTTAATTTAGTGTTTTTTTCTTCTTTCACATTTTTTAAATTTCTTATTTTAAACAAAAATATGGTGCTATGTATTTATCATTCCTATTACTTATAGCAATTATATAAAATAGTTATTTTGTTTGGAATCAGTGTGAAATGATTCTAGGCGAAAGGAGACAGAGGAACATTTCGCAGTGGTGGGATGTCTTTTTGCGGTGTCCTTTTTTCTTCATCAGTTACTGTAAAGGGTAAATAATTGAGATTGAGGGGTACACTAATAAAGGCAAAAGTCATTTGGAATGTCAGTATTACTCTTGCAGGCCTGCACACAGAGAATCAGCTTTATTTTAATTTTTGTTTGCGTTAATTTGGATGTTTTTGACAACCTATGTTGAGGTTTGAAGAAGCCAAAAGGCCTTGGAAGTTAGGTCTTTTATAGAAAAATAACACTTTAGGGCCGAGGGAAATAATATATCCACGCTTAATATGCTACAAGTAGATGCCATAAAAGAAATGACAAGAGGTTAGAGCAACTTAAGACGTATTATTCCTATAAGTGAAGAAATGACAGAGAGCTACAGTGAAGAAACAACTGTTAGTTTGACATACTTGAAAGGTTGTACTGCTGCGGTTTCTTTGATCTCTACTGTATAACACCGTTTATATGTTGTGCATAACAGCTCCCTTTGACACTGTAGCTTAAAACGCGCACTGAATAAAGCAACATTATCTAGTACTGTGTATTCCACTGTTAGAAGGGACAGACTTCCAGCATGTAAAGCCATGTCTCACCTGTAGAGACTCTCTGTGGACTCCAGAAAGCTGATAGTAAGCGCATGTTTATATGCCTTATCGACTGGCAAAGTCGGCAACAGAAATGAAATCTTGTTAACTCCTGCGTACATTCTGGCCAAGTTCAGCTTGCAGTACATTTGTGTGTCCCTATGCTTGTGGCTGCAAATACTGAACGTGACCGGTGTCACCCACACTGGGGCCAAGGCACAGCAAAATGCTAGTTACTCCGAACATGCAGCTCATGTTTCACTTTGGATGTTTCTTGTGTCACATAAGATACCAGAGGACTTCAACCGCCATAAGATGGTACGAGTCCTTCACTTCTCTTAGGTTAGGGTCAAGCATGTACTTCGGAGCGCTTCTTCCTGTTTGACTGTGGCAATGGGTTCAGTTAGAAGAGAGTACCTCTGATGAAAACTGCCCTCATAATCATTGTAAAGCCAAAGCCTTTAGTTGTCAATGCTATGTTTACGTCAAAACTTAAAGATGCTTCTCATGCTACTACAATTTTAATCATTAAAGAATGTTTATTAAAACCTAAACTATGTTTTTTTGTCTCTTTCATACACATATACTGGTGCATCTCAGAAAATCAAATTAAGTTTATTAAAAATTTAAGAACTAATCAAATTTCAAAGTGATACTTGTATATTCACAACACACAGAGTGTCAACATCACATCAAGTGTTCATTTCTCTTATTTTGATGATTATGGCTTGCATCTACTGAAAATGCATGACAAGGAGGGAAAGCCCCAAAGGACTATTGCTAAAGAAGCTGGCTGAAGATCAATGTGGTATCCAAGCATATTGATAAAATGTTTAGTAGGAAAAGTGAGGTAAAAAAAGTTCATAATAAACAGACAAAATATCCAAAATAAACTGCTAGGCAGTGTTTCACGAGCCACAACACACAGGGGTATTCATGACACGGCCTACAACTGTTACATACTTGTCTGAAGCTACTTCTTAACCAGAGAAAAGTCTTACTTTGTCTTATGAGAAAACAAACTAGGCTGTTGCTATGTGATACAAAGTCCTCTTTTTAAAGGAAAGTAAACTTTGCATTTCACTTGGAATTCAAGGAAGAGTGGAGAGATACAAAGTCCATGTTGCGTGAGGTTCATTGGGACGTTCTCACAGTCAGTCACAATTTGGGGTTGGTCTACTATGTTTTATCAAGGTCAAAATCAGCACAACTGTCTACCAAAAATTTGTACTTCAGTGTGTGGGACGCTGTAGACAGCTGCCAAAGGCAAAAGTAATGTACCTACTTTAGTGCAATGTATCAACGGGCTTGACTGACATCCTGACAAACCCCACACTGGATCTGTGCCATGTTGTAAAGATAAAGATGAGAGACATCAGACAGAATAATACAGATAAGGTGAAGGCTGCCATTAATGTAATGTGAACTTCAACTTCTGAAAATAATAGTTTCACTTTGTGAATTTTACTTAATACAGATTTTTTTAAACAAACCGTATCTTAAACTATTGTGTACAGCAGACATTAATTTGCGTGTCATAGTTACTCATCAGCTCAGAGCTGCTTTTCCTGTACCGAGATCATAGTACATGTCCACAACTGTAGCAATAAAAAAAAAATAACTCTCAGAAAGAGGATTGCAGGACCAAGGTCTCAGCCTCCCACGACGCCATGCTCTGAATTCCTGAGGGAAATAAGAACATTCCTTCTTGATCTGTGGGTCCACAGGCATAATGTGTGCATCGAGAAAATAGTTTTATTTATTAGAATGTATCATTTGGTAACAGTTAGTTGATTCCTAAGAACTACAATGTCCTTTTGTGGTGTTCCATTTACAGTAGAATGTCACCATCTAGTGGCTGTTTTAGGCAACAACACCAAACGTTATAAACGACCCCCTTTTCAACAAATGCTGCCACTATGTGGTAAAACATTATCACTACTTGAGTTGTGAATGGAAACACTTAACATCTCTCTTGGGTGTGTGGGATTATATTTTTCTTAGTCAAGTCTGTTAAACCTCATTAACTCTGTATATGATCGTTAAATCCTTGTTGGTGTGTGATTCTCAGCCATTATTATGCACACATGCAACAGAGACGGACGATTTCTCTCACTCGTCTGCCTGAATTAGGCAGTCTAATGAAGGGTCCTCCTCCAGACCCATTAAAACGACGCCCCATTAGTGGCAAAAGCTGAAGATAAATTAGTGTCCTGATTTTGAGAAATTGTTAAAAGATGCAGACAAAGCAGCATAAGATCAGTGCATCACAAAGAAATCTTAATAATAATAATAATAAAAATGATAGAGAGCGCTCTTAATCTGTTAAGAACAGAGGTTTATCAAAAGTTCCTCTTATTTAAAAGCAGTGACTCAGACTAAACCTGAGGTCTGCTGGTAATGAATAATGTCAGAATATATGATTTGCAAACCCTATAAATTATTCACCAATTTCCATCAAAAATGCTGTATCACACATGTTCCTGTGAGAAGATGAATTCCTAATTCTTATTCCAAAGACATTTTCCTGTTTTACTGTACAATGTCAAAAAAAAAAAAACAAGTAAAAGAAAATGAAAGTAAATAAAGTTCTATATTAGGACTTTATTATAATTGCAGAGTCATCAAACCCTGTTCTATGATTCAAATTTGTTTGACTTCCTTGGTTGAGTATCTTTTGCAGTTGTTTGTTTCAGCTCAAGTTTTGGAAATCCTGAAACGTTTTTGGCTGCAAATGTTCCTTTTTGTAATGTCTTGACATAACTATCGATTGCAGAGATGGGGGATGAATATAACAACTGTAAGCTCAACACAGTTGAAAGGGAAAAGTTGTAATTTTATCATAGATGTTCTTTCAGAAATTAAAAAAAACCCAGGGAAGATGTGACGCAGAACATGTCAGATAAGTCATTCTGCACCTTCAGCATGCAACGTTTTCAGCTAATGCCTCTTTGGGAATCCCCTTGTTAATGTTAAATCCCTATTCCCTGTCTGTTAAACTATGATATTTAAAAAAAATAATAATAATAAATGAACTTTAATTGAAAAAGAAACAAATCTTGTCAATCAGAAAGTTAGCTTTAAACAAAATGGCTAAAGATCCAGAACAACAAAAAAAGAGATAAACTACACCACTTTAAGGCAAAATTTATTCTACTGTAGGAGATAACAGAACAATTAATAACGGGATGTACATCCAGATATAATGGGAAAAGAACTGAAAATCAGCGCACATGGTCATATTTTTAGTTTTTAATTTTATTATCAATGATATTGAGCAATAACAACAAAACAGTTCAAAAATTAGAAGCAGAAAACAGTTACATTTTTCAGGAAAATCATTCCTTGATCAATGTTTAAAAGCCCAGGAAGCCTGGTGCATTCTGGGTGTCTGGGGGTTTTTACATATCATTGTTTCTTCTTCACAGGGTCAATGGCAAGCTTTTGAAATAATCACTTTTCCTATTTTTCTTCAAATTCTCCCCGCCTTGTCCTGTCACACCCAATGTCACTATGACATCCTGCCTTCACACCTCAACCCCCTCCAGGTTTTCCACTTTGAGTCGACTGGGAGATAATTTTTTCTAATTTCTCAAACACAATGGAGTGGATGCAAACAGAAGGCCCACCTTAATCTATCACAGCTTCTTCAAGGGTGCAGGGGTGCGCTGTGACAGGCACGAAATCGCAGGGCCGGTTGGGAGGATGACAACAGACGCAATTAAGGCTCATGAAATGCAAATATGGTGGGTTTGTGTCGGGGAGGAGGGCCTGGCTTGCTGAGCTCTGCTGCCATCTGCTTGCCATCATGACCAGTGGAAGAACCTAAGGGCCCGGGTAATTTGTAGCTTCAATAATTTCAGCCTCAGACAGAGAGGAAAGGAGGATAGGAAGCTGTGATAGCTACACAGACATGCAGCTGCTCAACACAAGGTTTAGATTAGCCGGTCTGCTCTCACAGAAGTACCTCCACCTCTATTTCAGGGCAAGCATAAACACACTTGCAAGTTTGCATGCAAGCCCGAGTATACATGCATCCCATGTGGAAACACAGTCCCCCTCTCGCCTCCATCTTTACTCCATCAAAGTCGAGCCCAATCCAAGATGTATCTTCAGCCGAGTGGGACAAGAAGTCCCTGAGGATGTTTGAATGATTTTTGGGAACATGATCTCCAGCCGCCAGGGGCCCCAGGATAACCTTAAAAACAGATTCAGGCCCTCACTCTCCCCCTTGAGCGTGGTTTGAAGGGGTCAAAGTGGACATAGTGTGTTCTTTTTCCTCCTTCCTCAATGGCACAGCCGGCCATTTGTCATGCGGAAACGGACAACCATAACTGAGCTGACAGACCTCACGCTTTGTAAAACTCGCCACATCAACTCCTTCTGTGGGTCAGCGCCGAGTCGAGGTCGTCCCCACACAACTGACCCCTGAACCCGCAGGTGTCCATCACGCTCTGGATGCAAAGCAAAGATTGGCAGCCGATGGAGTCAGGGACTAAATCAACTGCAGCTTCCGCCATAAATCAACTTCACTTACACCAACTTGCACTCACACTGAGGGCCTAATCTTTTTATCAAGAATAAAAAACATGAATAGAAAGAGTCTATTCACATCTGATCACTCGATCAGATGTGAAGGAGCTCTGAGGTGGACTTGGAGCAAAGTATGTTCAGAAGCTAACTATAGTTTCAGTGAGAGCACCTTCAGCAGCTGGAATATATTAGAAAACATCTGACTACCAGAAAGCCTAACTTGCAGGCTCCTGAAGCTGAAGTAAGGCTAGAAATGCTCACTGACAACTTTGGATTAGTGTGATTTATTTAGAGATGTCTGATTTTAAAGTTAAAACACATTAGACAACAGAGAATGTGCTGCACTGTTATGTGTTGTAACATAAGTAAGTCATGCTGCCACATGATGGCCAATGCTGCACAAAAATAGGCAATAGGTTGAGCATAGACTGTAGCTTTAAATCTTAAATAATGACACTAAGTTTAGAACTTAACTGTTTTTTCCTTGTAATTCAAGTAATTGTTAGCGAAACGGGTAGCCAGTTTAGACAAAAATATATTTTGAGCATATTAGGCGCTGCAAAAGCGTTAACTGTTCAAAATCTTTCTTATTTCAATTTACATATATCCAATTTTTTTTTACATATTTTACTATGATTTTATGTGACAAACTGGAGAAAAATAGAGTAAAACTTTGTAGGACCAACTTACAATGGATATCTTTCGGTAGATTGTCTCTACCAGTCTTTCAAATGGTTGCAGTTGCCTACAGACAGACAATTGCAACCTTTCTTGATTACAAAGAAACTCAAGTTTAGTCATAATATGTTCAAGGCTTAGCATTATAGTAATTCCACCCTGTTATAGACTTCTCCTCAACTTTCCTCCAGACCTGTCTGCTGTGTTTATTTGTCTTGATGCTTTTTGGTTGTTAAAGTCACCAACAAACCTCTCCAGCCTTCACAGAAGAGTCAGATTTAAAATGAGCTTTAAGTCAAAGCTTTCAGACTTTCATTTGTAAAATAAAAGCCATGCATCCCTTTTGCTTCCATTTCGTAAGTCTGCACACTTTTTGGTTCCACTGAGACAAAGTGAAAATAAAAATTCAAGGTGTATAAATGCAACCACAAGAAACTACAAATTAGTGGGAACAAGGCTGTATTTAAGTCTGCTGACAGAGGAGCTAAAATGGCCTCAGAGATATCCAGTTAAGCTTTGGCTGCTCAGATGGACGACAGTAAAGTCTTCTTTAATGGTGTCAGTGAAGCCTTATAAACTCCCAAAGTAATAGCAGGGGCTCATATTTCCTTTAGAGTTATTTGTCATTGGGCAGCAGTTTATGCTTCAGTCATTAAGTCCTGGTTTTGCAGACACTTCACATTTATCCATGCATGGCCATAAACAGTAAATCTGGAGAATGAAAACGTTAAGATATCAACAATGTTAGGCAACCTAAGAAACACAACACAAAGTGCTGAGCATTCATTGTACACTGGACATGTTTTGATATTAGAACTCTAATACTCTTTTCAAAGTAATCATTTAATGTATTATTTCTAAGGAGTTGTCAGAATGTGTTAGTTTTACTCTATGGAACTTCCTTTTTTCACATCAAATATTTGATGTGAAATATTTTGTTAGAATTTTAATATTTTACATTTGTACATTTGTAACATTTAGTGTGAGGAGCAGGAAAAATTTATATATTACACAACCAACAAATAGTAAAATTTTCTGCAAGAAAAAAATATACTTAGGAGGTGTAGAATGTTATGTTGCCTGATTAATATGTATGTAGTAGTATATTTTAATTTTAAGACATAGTCTTTCATGTCTTCTTAAGTGTTTATTACTAATCTACATACCGTACCTTTCAAAACTTAATTAGGATAATGACCAATAATTTAATTCTACTTAACTCTGATGATCACACCAATAAACCAAAAACAGCCTTTCCAAAACTGCCATGAGATTTATTGCCAAGAAGCATTGTTAAAACAACAATAAGTTCACAATATTGATTTCAGACAATTTGAAATTTAGTTGCTTTCTTGAAACAAGATTTTATCTTTTTTGTTCTATTGGGAATTTAGCTACATTAGTATATGTAAACTTACAGGTCGGTAAAGAAGTTAACAAAGGGGAATGATGTCCCAGGGAGTGAATTTGTAAAGCTATGTGATTATGCAGTTAATATGCTCAGTGAATCCTATTAAAAAGGAATTCTACAAAATGATCGGCATGTTTAATGTCACTAATGAGCTCCGTTGTTGTCTGGACACTGTGACAAAACTGTGTCAGAAGCTCAGACAAAACACGTCCTCAGATTCTTAGAGGACATCCCCAGATGATTATCACAATGATTTATTTACACTTCATCCTGAAAGCCACAGACACGACTCCTAATTGTGACAATATTCTGTTTGAATAATTTAACTGATCTAAAATGGGTCTGAGTGGTGAGAAAGAAATCCTTTCTGTTTATAGATAAAGAAGAGATTCCAGCTAAAGTCTATTGGAGCTGCAATTAGTGAACTTAATTAGACAGCTTCTTGTGGAGGTCTACGATGTCCTGAAATAAACCTTTATGTAAATGAAACGGAGACAGGGTGATTACTGGAACAACGATGGATTCCGTAATCTTCTCTCAGTAGAGTGTCTGCCATGGTCCATCAGGAGATAGCAGGCGTGGGCTGGAAGCAAAGAGACTTTAAAGCTGTAATTGCTCATGTAACTGGGAAGCTGTGGAATCCCAGGACAAAGGAGAAAGGCTGAAGGGAGATAAGGCAGATAAGATAGAGAGTGCCACTGCATTTGCATGCAAAGAAGCTGCACAATTAGAACATATAAGTGCATATGTGTACAACACCCAAAGAAGAAATTCAATCCAATAAGTATTTATGTATTTTTTTTTATTTTACTATGGAAGAAATGTAATCTTTCAAATGAAAAATAATACATTTACCACAGAGTGAATTGCTTCAATCTACTTTTAGGAGGGACTATGCTTCCGGCTTGTGCATTATTGTTGTGTTGTACATCAATACACCTCAGAACAGGAAGGTTACAACTGATGCCCAGCTGAAACACCGCTACGATGATGACACAGGAAATGACAGGTCTGGTTTGCAAAATGCAGAGTAAGCATAGCAGAAAATGACACACCATCCAGCACTGCTGTTTGTCATAGGTAATTCTGGGATACTGGCATGCAGGGGATAAGGACATTCGGGCTCCAGTCTAACATTAATACCAAAGAAGAATTGAGAATAAGTGTTTGGTTTATGGTATGGCCTCTGTATTTAAAAACAAAACAAACCAACAAAAAAAACATAGAATTTACAGCAGGGACGTCAGAAGTATTTGTAATGTGGTAGGGGCGCATTGGCAAGGAAAGGAATGGGAAGCGCCCAACTCAGAAGTTGTATTCGGTATTTGACTGGTCTTTCATGGTTCTCATTTTAACTGCAGTTTGTGGAATAATTTACTTAGATTTTTTTCTTTCGACAAATATCAACTTCTAACGCCACTGAACGTCTTTACTACAGTTCAGAGTTGAAGTAACTCTATTGCAGTTACTTCAACTGAACCATTAGCACAGTTAAGCCAGAAAATACTATCACCTCATGACACAAGTCAGACATTTAGAGATGTCAATGGGATTTAACGTATCTTGAATCTAGCGATTCACTTTGTTTGTTGTTTCTTAGAGCTTTTACAGTTGTGCTCTTAGAGCATGTGTCATGGTGAGTTGTTGCAAATAACCAGGAAAACCCAGAGTGAGTTTTAGCTTTATGAGTATTCTCCTAATAATGAAACGCAGGGGTGTCCTAACCAATATTTTTCAAATGTGATGTGGACTCGACCCCTTAAACACATAATTATTGTGAGGCAGTAGATGGACAATTTCAATAGCAAAGATGTCCAGATGCCAGTGAAATGAGAGAAAATGCCCCTTCTTTCTGCTTTGACAAGAGAATGACCAGGAGAGGTTTGAAACTTTTGCACAGTATTTTTTAAACCACATTTTCAGAGCTAATGATTGGATCTTGTCAACAGATCTGTAAACAAAGTGGGAAACATACTACACAGAAAGTAAAATGATGAACAAAGCAGAAATTAAAAAGAAACATATAAGAAGAATTGCATGTATAATGCCTTAATAAAGTCTTAAACATTGAAGGGCTCAGGTTTACTGATACAAGATCATCACAGTAAAATAATTTGCAATGTAACTACATACACTATATTTTTTTTAATTGTAAATTTTTAATATGAAAAGTGTTGGATCATTTATCAAAAAGACAAGTTGATGGGGCTCCGTCTCATATATACCTGCTACTAAAATGTCTGAGTCTGGAAGGACCTTGCACTGAAAACCTGCAAAAAAGCTCTCACTCTTCATACCTAGAAACGCTGTGGACCCATAGTACTCAGCTGTAAATCACACACACACACACCCCCACACACACACATATATATTTAGAGAGGGAGACACGTCTGGATAATGTTCACACTACCACCACTCAAACAGGCTGCACTGGGAATTCTAAGGACATCACTTGAAAACACACACAAACCACACGGCCCCTTTATGCTTCCCCACCCCTAACAATCAAAGGCCATATGGCAAACATATTCCTATGGTTCATTGACTTTTATGGCTGTAGCTTAAAGAATGGGCCACGGCTTGGCTGAAGGGTGTTTTGGGGGGCCAGTTTGAAGGGCAAAATAATACGCTATGCCCTCAGTCCATTAGGGAGCCTTTATTTCTATTAGTCCAGCCAGTGGGCACTCTGGGACCATTGGAATAGCCTTGGCTAATTAGGAAAGAAAACATAAGCACATGACGTGTTTCAGAGCAAAGTACATGGTGCGCGGAGGCTGTTTTTTCCTGCATTAGCTCCTCAGTCTGTTCATGCGTCATTTGGTCACTTCACTGGAGCTAATTGGGCTTCTCCAGTAGAGTCAGCAGTCATTAAACAGCCAAACAAAATTGATTTAATTCTGCTATAGGTATCTCAAACATAAATGAAAGTGACTTTGGGCTGCATAAAAGTAACTCAGTTCAAAACTTAATGAGCCACAAGATGCTGGAGTAGCAACAAAAACAGTAGAAGCCAACATACACTGGAGGTGTTAACTTGGGGATATTTACAGGGCTGTTTTCCTTCATTGATGGGGAGCAATAACTCAACATTTGGAAATGCTAATCTGCTGCTCAATGCTTTCCACTGATCCAGAACAGAACCTCTGATGACAACCCTCAGAACTGAGTTTCACCTTTCACTAAAGGTAAGCCACTACAACTTGAGATCAAAAACATAATAACAAGAAACCTTATCTTTAAGGAATTTCATGCCTTATTGCCTACTTCTGTAAGGGGTAATATAAGGTTTAACCCTCTCTCCTTTCTTTCCGTAGAAGCATTTTACAGCATGCTGTAAGTCACTTGGACAGCATTCTGCACCCTGCCATTGACCTGCATCTGGACAACATCTGGGGTCAAAAAAGTCATCCTGACAAGTGTTCAACCATGTGGATATTTCCTCCTTCACTTTGAGAGGTCACTGTGGGCAGGGGTGACAAAGAAAACTGCTGTGTTAGGGGAATAAAAGAAGAAGGCAGCTTTGTAAGAAGTAATGAACCACACCACAGAACAGGTTTGAAAATGTTTGACAGAGGAACTAATACAAAGTTTATTCATATTCAGTATGGATATGAATAAATCGGACTGATTGACTTTGTGTCAATTAGTCCAACAAACTGCTTGACACAAAGTACTTTACAATCCTCTCTAACCAGAGATCAAATGGCTTACGTAAAACGGGGGAGATAAAAATGATTAGGTCTCATTAAGATCTATTTCCTAATGTTATTCCCAAATCCTCAAATAATCTCAAAATTATCCAGGTTTATTTCTTTTGTGTCTAACATGGCCAAAGTGATGTTTCTTTTTTTGTTTTTTTGTTTTTTTGCATTCATAAATGGAAACAAGTTAGTAAGCCAGACACTCCACAATGAGTACAAAGTAAGAACCTGAGCTGTATCATCTGACATTTAAGTTGAAATACTTAAAAAGTTCTCGGCAAGAGGTCAACTTTAAACTTGGGTGAAAGAGGCTCATGCTAAATACAAACTTTTTTCATAATCATGTCCTTGACTATTCCACCAAAGTGATAGATGTAGCTCAAATCTTGCATATTATTTATCCATTAGTTTCTGAGGCTGAGGTGTATGCTTCTGTTCCCATTTTGGGTCAGTGGACTCTTATGAATTATGAGAAACAATATCAGCTGATTAAATCAAAATCTCACTGAGCAACCTTCTGCTGATAAATTGGAGCAACATATTCTATTTTTCTTTTCATATAAGACCATCAGTTAGAAAAGAGAACATTTATTTAAAGGATTATGTGTCAAAGCAACAATATATTGGTCTCTTTTATATACACAAAGAACCCTGTTAAATCCGAGATGACGGAAGAGATGATTTAGAATTTTTCAGCTGCAAAGTCACAGTAACTTATTCTATTTCTAGAACAAGAAATAGAATAAAGACATGTGCACATCTCACTGATGTACACAAATCAGCTACGACATTGAGAGCGCTTGCCAATTGAAGTGTTGATCACTCTTGTGCTGCCAAAACAGTGCTGACCCATCAGGTCATCGAATCCACTGAATTCGTTGTTGCGCAGTAAGAGGTCTACACAACAACCTCTTAGTACAGGTTTTGTCTATGAATATCTATACATAATATCTTAGGGCAATTAGTAATAAAACTAGTAATTTTGATCAAAATTACCAATTCGGGATACCACCTGATTATCAAGACAGTAACAGTCAAATAGTTCAGTCTCAGTTATTGTCTATAAATACATGCCTGATAAGGCCTAGGTTTTACAATAACAACAGATGAAGGCATAAGTCCAACACTGACATTCTTTGAAAAGTAAAATGTTATGCATGTATGAAAAAACAAAACAAAAACAATTTCTCTCCAACATACAAGCTTATTAGCAAAAAGAATTCAGCTTTAGTTAAATACTTTAATCAACAAGATCACTAAGTTTGTAACACTCAACTAAACCTCCAAGAAAAAGATTAGTGAATGATGAAACTACTAAACTACTTAAAGGTAAAACAGTAAAAATGTACAGGAAGGTAAGTCCAAAAATGTGATGAAATTATGTCACAGTTCATTATGAACTATGAATGTTCAGAAACCAGATTTAGGAAATTATGCTACATTTCTTTTCAACTATTTTTAATTAGTTTGTTCCAGAGTGTGGATTTTTCACACAGCAGAACCAGAAATACATAAATTATCAAGCACAAAGTAACCCGTAGAATCATATATAGAGATTTCACAGTCCAGGATCAATATGCATGCTTAAAGAGACCACAGTTTGAGTTTTGGGATAATAAGACAGATGATTTTTAGAGAATGCTGCCCTTCACAAAACAATGGCGTAAAGAAGCTGTTTGCTATTTTTAACCATCTCTTTTACGTCCAAAGCACCTTAAATAGCATTAATTATTGATAAGCACAAGCAGGGAAAAGCTATGTTTGGAGCCCGGAGTTTTACTTGGCATGTAGAAGTACATTTAGTTTAGCTAGTGTTTAACTTTAAGAAAACTGAGAATTTGGCATGTTTTAGGGCTTTTAATTTCCATTATGTATGATGATTTATCACTTACAGCTTATGAAAACAACATTTAAGATCAAAATAGTACATCAGACCAAAGAAAACATTCTCATTGCAGAAATGAGAACTTGGTATGTTCAATATCTACTTAAAGATTTTTTCAAAGGTACTTTTAATCTGATAAGTCTCATCTGAACACATATTCAGACACTGCAACAAGATAAGCCATGAAGTGCATACATTTTACAGATTTTATTCATCCCAAGAATCAATGGACCTGAAAGGAAAAGTGATCAAAACTAATGGTTTGTTTATTAAGCAAAGAGGAAGGGATGCTGCTTAATTTGAAAGCTTCATTTGCCAAAATGGAATGCAAAAGCAGAATAAGTGGTAAATGGTAGCCCATAACAGAAAGGTTAGTGTCAAGTGCAAACTGTAGGAGATAGCATGGGTGTGATGTCCTGACCTCCATGAGAAGTGCAGTCACTTTGGGCTATTGTTCAGTCTTGTAATTAAAGAAATCATTAAGATCCAGACAGATGGGAGGATGGTACCAGATAGTATATATTACATCATTGTTCAAAGTCAGGAGAGAACATTAAATCCAGATAATAATGCATTTTAATTATTTGATGAAAAAGATTATAGTGGAACCATCCTCATACAGACAGCATGCTTATTACTGCAATATTCTTTGTTTGGTTTCACCAAGTTAACAACACATATCACAATGGGACAGCTTCTCAAAAACATTGGTGAATTGAAATAAACATCCTGAACATAGTCAGTGTTGAAGTTTACTTTGAACAAATGGAATAATGAAGTATAAGGATAGTGGTTCGAGCTCTTCTACTCCAACACTATGTGGAATGGAAGAAAAACATCACTAATAGTATCAGGAATTGTTGATGGCAGTCATCTTCTTCATTTGCCTGAAATCAATGAGGACTCGTTTTCTATTGAGGTAATGGTAAATGCATTGGGGAGTGTGCATTTCAACCACTTTTCATTAACAGAAACTAGCTTTTAATGATGTCTTGTCTCATTAAGACTGATGGGATAAATTGATTTTGCACAATTGTTTGACCTTTCCCCCCTGAGTTACAGTAGTTAAAGTGAAAGAGAGGCAGCAAAGTTGCATAAGAGTTTGTCAGCTATATGCATCCATCACTGCAGGCCCACATATGTATAGAGAGTGGATCTAGATCATGAGCAACAAGGATAGCTGGACATCAGAATAATAATCCCAAAAATATTAAAGACTATGATGGTTAAAATGCTCAGAAGTTTGTCTACATAACCTCCCTGTGAACAGGAAATCTATTCTCGCTGATCCCAGAGACCCTGTCAGTACCTTTTTTGGACTTAGTCCATCCTCCCTTCTTCCATAGCCTGCAGGTAGCAGACAAATGAGTGACAGAGCAACTACTGTCTTGTCTGTATTCAGGGACCCTGTCAGGTTACTCAGTGGTCATTAAAAGGACCAATAACACTGCAGGGGATGCTCCAGATAATTTCGCCTGTGTGCCTTGAGCTCACCTCTTTATATGCTAATGACTCTATGTGACTGTCCCATGTGCTAATTTGTAACAGCTTGGCCAATCAGTTGGGAACTCTTTGGTTACCATGGTGCCTCTCAGCAGGAGTTCCCTGGAACCAGGATGAGTTTTAACAAAGACAGGTGGACAGCAGGGATCTGTGGTTTCTCCACCGCCAATGCAGTGGAGAAACCAGCTGTGTTCAACTCTGAGTCATGACCCCAAGATAACCACCAGCCAGAGGTAATTTCTATTTAAGAATATGTAAAAATGCAGACTTTTTAAATTATATCCGGACAATTTATCATACTCATCAATGACATTCAATGTGTGTTTTACTGCAACTGAAATCAGCTGCTTGAATTCATTTTTTTAGAGGAGTGTTATATTTATGATACTGTGCATCAAAACTCTGATTGCTAAAAACACATTTGGTGAGATAGGTTGACTTGCATTGTCTTTATACCCAAACTTTACACAGTATCTTAGTGTCCAAGATGCTAAAACCTGAGGACAGGAATTCTTGTGGGGGATCATAATATATGTCTGACTGTTTTCTTACTTCTGCTTTCCCACACTTTATTTTTCAACTGCAACGTGACTGTGAAACAAACTAACTTTGAGTTTTCTTCCTGAAGTAACAAGTCTGATGCCAAAGAGTATATACCGGCTTTGAGTATCTGTCAGAAATTACTCTCACAAATACATAAATACCAAGCAAGCCCCAGTAACTATTTTTTCTGAGATATATTAAATTCAGTAAGACAAAAAGAAAAACAAGTTTTATTTTGCCAATTGATCACTTTAAAAGATTCTTAAAACATGCTAAATACTGTTCAATATGTATATTTACATGAACGTTGGGGTGCGGAGTATTTCAGTTTTGTAAATTTCAGGGTTTGATAAGTAAAAAGTCATGCTTTGACTTTTAGTGACAGATGAAATACAAACTCTGTTCAAGTGAAAATTGGAAGCCATTGGGGTCAAGATAATTGTTTTATTTATTTATTTTTTTTACATTTTACACTTTTTAAATCTTTCTGTTTTAGATATAGACAATGCCAATATTCTTTGTCTCCAAACATGACTGTTTACTGCTGTATAATCCTTAAAAGTAACAACAACTCTAATGCAAAATGCAATTCATTTTTAAGCAGTAAAATACTTAAGCATACTTGGATGCTAATGTCAGTAAAGATAAATGAAAAGGTTAATCCTCCACAAAAGGCCATAAATGCCTTAATCCATAATGATCTCCTCAAAATAAACCAACTCTACTGGAGACAGTGATTCAAGAAGGAGAATTAGATTCTGTTAAAAGATCCATGAAATCACTCCTTCTGTCATTAATGAGCTGTTGTAAAAACACATCGTCTTTGCCAGTGGGAATGAGGAGTGGTGGGGATCAAGTGGAGAAAAACTCCCCATTCACAGGAAACTTTCACCGTAAAGAAACTCTGTTCACATTAAATTCTTTCCTCCTCCTCCTCCTCTTCACAACAATACCCATGGAGCTATCTGAGTAACTGTCTAATTAGGACTGGCAAGATGAAAAATAATTGGGCTATTTCCTTATTAAAGGATGACCCAATGGGGACGGGGAATCAGGAAGCTTTTAGGACTGATGAAAACATAGAAGGAAGAGAAACAATAGCACCACAGGTCTAGTCAAGTCCTAAACAAGTCATTGTTAAATTTTCAATAAAAAAAAAAGAAGAAGAAAGTCAATTTAATCTGAATAATTGTTTTGCTTCAAACATGTGTTTTGCTTTTCCGACAGAGTGTTGAGAAATTTTCCTTTAGGTAAAATTACATCCTTCACTCATTAACCAACTGCTTTTTTTATTAAAGTGAGGTCACTTCTAACGCAACTATGTGCTAAAGTAATCAAGCATTACTCGTCGTTAAAACTAGAGCTCCATGAATCAAAATGAATCCACTAGTAAGGGCAAAAATATACAGTTGAGAGGTGATAGACTGAGAGTGCTTGTCACCTCTCCCTCAACCCACAGACGTCCCAACATTACGAGGCCTTGCTTAGATTAGTTTGCTACTTGAAGGGCAAGAGCCTCATCAATCTTTGCCTGTGGAAATGGCACAAAACTTGGCATGGCCATAAAACAACCCAAAAAAATTTCCACTTATCAGAAATTAAAGGGTACAGCTTGAGACTTCGTGGAATGTCTGCAAGCTGGTTTGATGTGGGCAGGAAAAGCCAAATGAGAATCATTAACTGGATATAAACCTTCTACAAACAGATATAGGACTTAAAGGGGAATTTTGCAAAGCTTGTTAGTTGTGTTTCATAGTTTTAGCTGCAGGTGAGAAGACTTAAAATCCCCTAGTAACTCTGTACAGTTCCCTTAAAAGCCTACCAAGTCTGAATTACAAGAGTCATGTACATGTATGACAAAGTGAAAGCCAATTATTCAGTAATGGACCTTGAAATGTCATGTAATTTGACTAATTTCTGCCAAGTCTGTGGATTAATCGTTATTTTTAAAGGTAAATATCAGTACCACTTAATGCCTTAATCATGACTGAGTCACCATGGAAACATTGATAATATAAGGTGAAAGAAAAGATACTGGAGCAATAATGGAGGTTTAAAGGAGTGTGATCGATGGTCAGCTGTGTTTGGCGTCCTTAGTATCCAGGTTAAAGATTGATGCCTGCTCTAATCCCTGTCTCCTCCCATATGTGCACCCACTTTCTTTTCCTTTGTCACTGCAACCCAAAGCAGAATCAAAGAGCACATTGACCAAATGTGGAGTGCCAGCACACCCCATTGCACATGAAAAACTGAGGTAAGCCCTAAACTTTGAGGTTCTCATTGTCCGTGTGCTCTTTGACACAAGGCAACAAAGAAAGCCCTACTTCGAGCTATAACACAAGCTCAGAAGAAGGGCTAGCAAAGCATTCATCCTGTCATTAACCCAGCAGCCTGGCTTTGCAGCTGGGAGAATAGGGTAGTTCCACCGTAACAACCTGGTCCTTACACCTCACACACCACCTTCCCCAACAGACAAACCACCCTCCAGCGGTTCAGCCCCCTTTTGTCCTCCTCTGCCATGAGTGATGGATTCTGGTGGCTGGGAAGAAAATGAGGGCTGCAGAGAGTCTCCTAGGCTTGATTGGCAACTTTAGATATGCAAACTGTCAAGATGGAGAGCAGGGATAACCAGGATACATCAAAAATTGACGGACCCCAAAGGGAAAAAGGGCAAAGGGCATGGTTTTGAGGAAAAATAAGAAAGAGAAATCCCTGCAGAAAAACCCTGACGTGGTGGTTGGCCTCGTCTCTGGTGGGTTAACTTGATCTTTTGTGAATGGGGATGCTGATGATGGTTTCTGTACAGGGAGCTGACAGTGGTTTCCAGAGGACTCTTTTGAAGAACAGGGGCATTATAAATGCTAAACACAAAGGCAGACCCAGCTGATCACCATGGCCTGCGGCAGTCAATAAGTGAATGGAGACCAGGTGGTGACGGTGCCATTCAGAAAGAAAAGGAGGAGGACTTGGATTCTACCTCAACTGACTACACAATGGAGGTTAAAACTGGGAGATCATTAAAGTCGTGAGACCCTCAAACACGCCGGTGGTAAAGCTTTGATTATGCTCAAGCCAAGGGAGAACAGGATCAATGCATATGTGTAGGATCTCGAAACCCCTGAGGGGGGAGATAAATGTATGGATCCTGAGACACAGCTGACTAATGTCAGAGGTATTTCTAAGATTATGCTGCAATTATCATTGAATTACCGTATAGGTTTTATCACGTGGAACTACCTGATCTGTTTAATTTTCAAATTATTGGTCAATTGCAACTCCATCAAACTGACAAATCGCTTTGCAATTCAAATGCTCAAACATTTCTGTTTTTAATTCTAAACTTGGCCATTTAAGTTTCATGCAATGAGAAAATTCCCTGAGTGGAGTTGATAAAATCTCTATCTAATCCAGTGTTATATTGTAAAGCCATGCAGAATTATTCAGTTATTCTTGATCATTCTAAAGGGTTCACTGAAAAATCTTTATTATTCCACAATCAAACCAGTTTTGTAATTAATTGCTCACCAGCTTTTTACATGCGTCTATTGGAGTCTTGATGAATTATTTTTGGTGATGAGTTCCAATCTTCCAGTTTGGAAGGAATCTCATCAGCCTCGTCTTAAGATTCCTGCACAGGGATTCGAGGCAGGGCTTCTGCACTCCTGCACATAAAAATTACCTCTGGTAAGAATAAACTTACTTGAAGTTAACTTGAAGAAAATTCAAGTTTATTCAATTTCAATATTGGAAAGTTACACAATTAAATTTGAGCCAAAATCTGTAACAGAATATTTGAGCCAAGATATTCCGTTACTGGAATTATTTTTTCCTCTCAGTAATATTCTAATTTTTTGATCTGCATCTGGATTATGAGGACAGAGACAATCATATTCTATTAAAGCCAGTGGTAGTGGTGGGTAAGTTTAAAACAGCAACAGTAATCATGACTGAACAAAATATGTACTAGATGCATTTTTGGTAGGATGCACTCATAACATGAAACTTATGATTACGTTTATCCAAGGATTTTTATCTATGTGCTTTAATTTTAATCCCTTGCCTGCCACCACCTTTTTCTTGTTGATAATGTCTGAAGCAATCAAAAATCCACCTGTGGGCAAAATGTTGGTGTTGTTTTCATCAGACCACTTTCAACAATAAAAATGCTGCACCTGCTCTTTGAACAAAATATTTTAATGACTCTGTTTGGCACATCAAGTTATCCTGGCAGCTTGGCCGTGTCTAATGTGATCCAGGTACGGCTTCAGCCCTCACTTAACTCTAATCCCTTCACACTTAATACCTTTCAATGTGCGACTGTAATGCAAACATCATGTAGAGGGGTTTTAGAGCCGCTTAACGTGATTGCACGGAAAGAAGGGGTGGCAAACATTTAAAGACAGGCTTCTCCTGAAAACGAGCAATAATTTGAATAGAGTGGAAAGTGTTCCCTTCCCACTCGAGCCAGCTGGATTTAATGGAAAGAAGAAAGCAATGCGATTTAAACTCTGTGCTGATTGGGAAACAAGAGAAACCAATAAACTCAAGTGTTTGTTGTTTACCGTTTGGGGTTAATGGGTTTTTAACTGCTTAAATAGAGCATTACCATATGTTGACAATCTCAAACTTGTTGTTTGTATGATAGATCGCTAATGCAAAACAGATGCTAAATATGTAAGCACAATTCCAATCATCTGAACTGATTTAAAGCCACAAAATAAAAGGCAGGTTGTTGGACAAAAACAATGCAGGAGAAGAGACGGAAGAAAGGCTCCACAAATTAGCCCTGCAACCAAGTAAGTCTTTATGTTAAACAATGTTAAATAATTGAATCAAAATTATCTTGGATCACTTTGAAACTATCGATAAAGCAACTTTAATAATAAAAATTAGCAAATGTCTTCTGTAATAAGTAGCCATATTATATTATTGTATACATTTTTGGATTATCTCTCCATTCTCAAAATACCTTCAAATTACACAGCTTTTAATTAACTCAAGTAATCTTAGTCATTTTTTAGACATCATGGCAATTACATATTCCTCTTCTCATTTTAATTATTATTAAAATGAGAAGGCAAGCTGTTGCCTTCATTTATTTCATAAATTAACATTGAAGCTGGAAGAGCAGTGGGGAAATAAACTCTTTAAAAGACAGCCTAGTTCTTCGATATGCTGTCTTAGTTTCTTTTTGCTGAAAATTATATGATGTCTTGTTTGAATTTAAGGACTTTATGGCAGGAGAAAAGCTTTACTATAGTTGGCATATTTGACAAAAGATTTTTCATGCGCATCCCCAATACATTTTCTATGGATTATTTGCATGTTTAGTCAGTGAGTTGTGGGCAAAAGATCAAAAATAAATAACTAGAAGAAATTGGAAGTCAAAGACAAGTTTTAACAATATTAAATATCTGTTGTGCATATGTATTCACGGCCCTCACATCAATACTTTGCAGACACTTCACTGTAGCTACTGTTGCATGTCGTTAGGGATATATCTCTCATTGGACAGATTTTTTCAAGACCTGTTTGAGTCTTTTTATATTCTCTAAACTTCTCTAAAAAAAAAAAACTTTAGGAAGTCAGCATGTTTAAGGACATTAACAGAAGTTGTACATTTGTCTGGTCCAAAGTTTGCTTACTTTGAACATTTGAGTTCAAAGAAGGCACTGATGAATCTTCCCCACTGACAAAACAATTCTAACAGATTTCTACAGACTGTATGAATTGAATCACAAGAACCTCCCATTTATCTGGAGACAATTGCTCTTTGGTTTCATTTCACACATCAACATTTACATTTGCAGCAGTTTGTGTGAATGTTGTGGCTGAACAACAGGAACAATAGATTCTCAGTAGCAATGTTTTAAAGTTTATTCCTGTTTTCTTCAAGTTTGTCACCAACATGTCATCCATCCATCTACTTACTCATCATTCAACCATCCGCCCGTTCGCTGAGCCATGAGAGCCTTCTTGTTATCTGTTGAATGTTTGCTTCATTTGCCTGCTCAACCCTGTCTTGTTTGAGGGGATTTGAGGGGTGAGATTGTTAATCCCAACTTTGAACATGAATCAGCGTCCAGAGGGAAGGCCTCCTGGATTCTCAGCCTCTTTCTTATGATAATGTTCCAATCAGTATGGCCGGAATGATGAAAATGCCAGCCGGCTTATCTCAGTGGGACAGCTTGCCGGTGGTATGGGAGGCCTGTCAGAAAAACAAGAACCCCTTTTTGAAATAGGGAGGATACAGCTCTCGTTTTCTCCAGTTACTTATAAATGTATCAGTGTGTTATGTGCACACCCATGAATCTGTGCACATTTCTGAAAAAAAAAACAAAAAAAACAAAAGCTGAGCTCACGCATTTGCACAAGTGAAGATATAGTCCATTAGTTTGTTCATGTAGGAATGTTTATGAGTTTCTGGTTTTCATGCCCGAGCATGTCCTCTGCTCGGACCAATGTAGATTGCAGCTGGATAGGTGCATCACATAAACACTAATCCATCGGGGTCACATTTCCAGACTGATCGCTGCTGCCAAAAGATAGTGTTCCTGATATAGCCAGTCGCTTTGGCACTTTCAGAGGACTTACATGTATAAATGGATAACTCTGAATCTTATAAGCATGGAAGCATGTTATAAACAGGAGGTCTGGGTGTTCATGCAATTCTCTAAGGCAGCACCTTCTCCTGTGCTGTGTCTGAGTACCTTGCATCTGCATGATACAAGTCAGGTTGGGGTGTGTGTGTGTGTGTCTGTGTGTCACCAGCCAGGCCAATCCAATGGGTTTAACAACAGGTGGCCATAACCATTGAGGGTTCAAGGCCTCAGTCACATGCTGGAAACAGCCGACTCTAAGTGGTATTATAGCATTTGGCTTGGGTGATACGTGTCAACTACCAGTCGGGTGGAGGTTTTTGCCAGCAGAGGAGGAACAGATGATGTGATTAGTTGGGAATTGGCTGTGTGTCCATTTCTATAAATTAGTTCTTGGGTTACAGAGAAGATATTATTACAGACTGCGGGGATAAGTGGAAGGGAAATATCTGTCTGAGAGAAGATGCTGGCTGAACTAGACTCACAGCTGCTCCGGACAGGATACCTTTTTGTCCAACAAAATATAATTTGATACATTTTTTGCATTTTTTGTAGTAGAAGCTGCTAAACAGGAGAGTTGCAAAATATGGCTTCTATTTAATGTTCCACTCACCTACTGTAATCTTCCAATACCACTTTTAGGAAGATGTAATTCATCAAAAACTGAAAGATAAGACATAAGAAGAATACAAACACTTCTCTAAACCTCCTGTCCTGCCTGATCATGAATTACTTTTATGAAAAGTGGAGTCGATGTGAAAACTATGTGTGTGAAAAAGCAGTCCACGTTAAACAGGGCTTTGCTAAAATTTCAAAGCAAAGGAAAATTATGACTGGGTTGTCTTTAGCATGTTACGCTATTGATCAGTGCAACTAGCATTACAGAATAAGTGGTCTGTGTGTATCTGTCTGAGAATGTAAATCCATACCTTAAATGGAATTTGCATAATTTATCATTTCCAAGTCGAGCATCATCAATCTAATTAGCAACAGCTTAAATATCTTTTCTGGTTTGCCTGGTGTTTATTTATGAAACATTGAACGACACTGATATTAATGCAAAACAACTGTTTATCTCTATCAACTACATAGTCATCTGCATATCAATAAAATGAATTTGTGAATGAGAGAACATCATGATGGCAGCACTTGTTAATATGCATTTTTCAGCGGTTTCTACATATCTGTCCCTGAGCTCGTCTCCAGGTAAAATTATCTTCTTGCAACAAAGCAGATTTATATATTGTCAAAACATTATTTTCTCACCTCCCTTCACACACGTCAATTTGAGTGACATCCCATTCTAAATCCACTAGGCTTAATATGATGCTGAACCTTCCTTTTAAGCAATGACAGATTTAGCTCCTCCTGGAAGGCCTTCCACAAGGTTTGGAAGCATTTAAGGGGAAATCTTTAACCATTCTTCCAGAAGTGCATTTATGAAGTTAGACACTAAAGTTGAAATAAACAGCTTGGTTCACAGTCTCCACTCTAATTCAGTCCAAAGGTTTTTTTAATCAGGTTTAAGTAGGGACTCAGTGAAGGCCTTTCAAGTTATTTCACAAAAAATCAGCCAGGTCTTTATGGACTTTTCTTTGCTCACCGGTGCACAGACATGTTGGAGCAGGAAGCTGCCATCCCTAAACTGTTCCAACAAAATTGGGAGAATTAAATTGTCCAAAACATTCTGGTATGCTCAAGCATGAGCAGTTCTTTGTAATGAAACTAAGGTGTGATACCCAACTTCTGAAAAACAGCCCACATCATAATCCCCTTTTTAGCAAACCTTACACTTGACACAATAAAGTGTGAGAGACAAAATTTATTAGAGCAAAGAAAGGATTTTCTCCTGGCACCTGCCAAACCCAGAGACCATGTAGCCACTGTTCTAGACCCATTGTCTTGTATATTGATATACATAACTATGCATATGCCTCTCCAGCGTCTCATGCTTTGTCTTGCACTTGGAAGTAGTTGCTAAGCCATGTAAATCTAGTCCTTGAAGCTCTTTATCCACCGTTCCTAAGCTAATCAGAAGGCTAAGCAAAATTTGGAGTTCCTTAGCTATTAACGCTACAGGAAGCTGGCAACCTCTGGACACTGAGGTTTTATGTGACCTATCACTTGCATGACTATCGCTCCCTATCACCTCCACTTTGTCATAATAACATTGACATGAACATGGAACTGGACACATTTCATAGTAGTCAATCTATCATGGAAGCATAAGGACATATTTGAGCATCTGACAGTGACTAATGCTTTCAAAAACGCTTGTATAAGCAGTATGTATGGCATGGAGTTTATACACCTGTGACTGTGGAAGTGGTTAAAACACCTGAATTCACCGATTTGGAGGGGTGATTGAATGCTATTGGTAATTTAATGTAGAAATACTCATCTCTTCGCCCAATTCTTCAACGTGTTATGAGATGACTAGTTGTAGTTACTGATCCCACATCTCTGAAGGGCTGCAGCTTGGTAATGAGAGGCTGTTATCACTGCTGAGCAAACTGTAACAGAGATAAAAGCTGGGTATGTTCACCATCACCACTCAGGAATAGCTTGTATCTCCAAATTAAAATCACATCTGCTCTCTTGACTTTATGCAGCACATTACCTCAAACGCTCCTAGCTGTTCTTTTTTTCTCCTCAAGGACTTAGGTTGAAAACATTCCCAATGCCTGAGAATCGCGAGAAGGAATTTATCATGTATGTGTTGGCGGCAGAAGCGGATAACAAGTGAGTAAAAGAGATGACCTCCTTCAAATAAATCTCACTTCATCAGAGGATTGGAATGACATATACAGTACAGAGTGCCTGCAGAGCTTCAACCCTGGAGCTCATTTTGTACAACTGTGAAGTGGCGATGGTCATTGAAGCATGGTATATTTGTTATTTTTGGGCAAGATCAAGTAACGTGTGAAATTTCTCTCGCATTTTGTACTGTTGCATGAGGCAACTTTATGTCAATTGTCTTTATTTCTAAAACTTACACATCAAGACTGAAGAGAGTCTGATTCGCCTCACTTTTACTTGCCCTTATTCGTACCATATGGTGATGACACAACAAACACATAGCAACTGATTGGGAAGAAGAAACTTTAAACGTGGATTTGAAAGAGGGAGAATATGTTTGATTACAAGGAACTTGAGTCCTTCACATTCAGAGCTTCCTATCAGCTCAGCTCACAAAGCAGAGGCTCAACACTGAACTGAGGGAAGGACACATGGAGCTGTAGAAAACTAGGGGCAAATATGGACTCATAGGCCTGAAGACTGTGTAGTTTGCATTTCAAAGCAAGCACTTCTGAATTTAGAAAACAACAAATATGTACAGTTGCTTAGCTTTCTTTAGTGAATTCATTGTCTTATGTTAACCTTTTGTCAAAGTTTTTATGAGCCTGTTTTCACCCTCCAGTGCATGATTTACTGCTTATAAGCACCTAATTTGTAGAGATCAACAATGTGCATTGTGCATATTTTGACCAAAATCTTTAAAGAAAAAAATTCATAGAACAATCAGGATTAACATTTTAGCCACCTTACTAGCATGTCTGTACTTCTAAATCTAAATCTCTGCAGGTGTCCTGCGGTATTTGGCACCAACAGTAAATTCTGCAGAGTTAAATCAACACTATGCCGAATCTATTTGGTCCTTATCAGAATTCGTGTTAATTTAACTCTTCCAGAGTTATTTCAACAAGAAACTGAGTAGTTTTAACACTTGAAAGAGTTATAACCACTCAAACTATTGTTGAAATAACTCTGAAAAGAGTTAAATTAACACCAATTCTGATAAGGACCAATAAGACTCGGCAAGTGTTGATTTAACTCTGCAGATTTTACTGAGATGCATTAACTGCTGTAAGAAGCGAGGTGGATTCAATTTTGCTGTCCAGCACATCCTACAGATGCTTGATGGGAGTGAGACCTGGAAGTCAACATCTCAAAGTCACTGTTGTGAAACTCCAACAATATTCAGCACCATTTTACCTTCATAGCAGGGAACTTATCAAGTTTAAAGAGGCCACAGCTATGAGGGAAAACAGTTTCCATGAAAGGGAGGACCAGTACGAGTCCAAATAACAGACAAGCAGAAAAGCGGTAAGCAGTTCTTACTTGTTTCATTTTAAAGCATTTCCTGCACAAGGGTTATTTTTTCCTCAACTTGCTCTCTCATTCTGGAGCCGGGGTCACAGCTACTTTCATCATTACAGATAGACCCATCAAAATGGACACCAAATTCAACTTTTGGTGGTGAGCAGAACATCCCTTTCAAGCTCTATCCAGAGTGTGCAGTCATCACATTGCAATGGAAGGTTTAGTGAATACCAGAGATCATCAATCATTGATTCGTTCACGTCTTCATTTGTCAAGTCAAACAAACATTCGAGGACTTTGCTCTGTTGCACTTCCAAGCCCCCCATTTTCCTGCTCCCATTGCCGGCTGATTCTCCGTGGTGCCGCCCAGCTTTAGCATGGCGCAGATGCGCGACTTGCAGAAAAAGAAAACATTGCGCCGACTTTGAGAGCTGCAAGCAGGTGTGAAAACAAGCAAATGGAAGGGAGGAGGGATGAGGAAAAGAGGATGAGAAGGAAAAAACGAGGGAGAGGTGAGGTATTCTACACTCCAGTTAAGGCTGCTGGGTTTAGTTTGCGGCTCATTCATGTGGCAGAGGCACATTAATCATTTCTGTTCCTTGACAGGACCTCTGCAAGCCATAGACACACGCACTTGCACCCATCCACCTACACACATACGGACGTCTGTGCATCCGCCCATACACACACGAGCACGCCCTAATTTTACAAAAACATGACCAATAATGATCTCCCCCCACGCCCATCCATCCTATCAAAACGTCAAGCCATCTATCCAGCCATCTTCTCATTTTAATAAGTGCCTGCACCCACTAATGACTCATCAAATGTGTGCTTACAGAGAGCTCAGCCTCACCAAAAAAATAAAAAATAAATTGAGGGTGAAATGCTCCACAAAATGAAATGATCAAGGCTAAACCAGAATTTTAAATTAAAAAATGTAAAGGTTCATGGGTAAAGGAATGTGATTTACATGTTTTGTGTGACCTTAAAGGATCCTACAAAAATCTTAATACAACTCATGTCACTCCTTCACAAGGTGTAAATTAACAAGCAAATGCTACACTTGTTTCATATATTTCTTTTATTGATGATTAATATTATTTAAAAAATATGAGAAAATGCTGTCATATTTAAAGAAGAGAATCTGAAGGGCCAAAATTAAACATTTGAAGTTATGAAATCCACCACTAGGGGCTATCAACTCCACAGGTTTATCAATCTGAAAAGATTGCTGTGTAAAACCAGCAGCATACGTTTACTGATTAAAGAACATATAATACTAATAATTAAAAAAAAATAAAATCAGCAGAAAATCATTCTGAGATTTTGATAAGTAAAGTGAAGCATCTTTGTATAGGATTTTTCCCCCTATGACGGCATAGGAGATCATTTGTGTGCCTATGCAAGTGTTTTTCCTTTCATATGACATTTTTTTCTCCTGACATATACATAGTAGAACAATAACCCATCACTTGTAAAATAATGAATTACAGAAGTAAAACTGACTGAGAAACTGCATTGAGAGACTGTAAGAGAAGCAGATGGCAGGTAAAATATTAAAGATGACTTTGTTAGTCAAAAACACAGTGAGAACTACAGCCTGGATTTAACTATACTGCAAGAATGACACCCTGTATAGGTTGGAGGAATAAAACCACTGCATCGAAACTTTTCAAGCTAATGATTAATACAGTGACTGCTTCTGGATTATTTTTGCCACCTACCTTTTAAAAAGATTTCAGAAGAGCAGTAAGCATTCAGAGAGAGGAATTAAAAAACTTTGGAGCAAGCTTGCTGCTAATCATTAGATAAATCAAATAAGGTTATATATTCATATGCTGTGTCACTGTTGGTTGTAAAAGGGACATGATTAAAGCATTTAAAAGAACTTTGAAGGATCAGTGGGTGTTGTGTTAGATGTCTGGTTTAAATGAAATAATGAGATGGTTTTGATGCTAAGATGTAACAAATCCTTTTACTGATTGGATAAATTAATTTTAATATTAATGGTAAAAAATGTTATAAAAGATCTAGATCACTTTTAAATTACAGAAAAAATGCTAAAGAACAGATAACAGTATTACTGCCCATGCTGTGTGAATTGTTGAGTTTACGATTAATTTAAAATGTAATTCTGTCCGAAAATAGCTACATAAATGTGATTATTGCTCTGACAACGGAGGAATTTAAAGAAGATTGAACCTAAAAGCGATCTCTCTTTTAGTAAGTGTTATTACAAATGCAGAAGTCACCATCAAACTGGATTAAGGGAATAGGATTGCAATACCCGCCTTTGATCTGCCAGATTACAGTAAATCTTCCATGGCACAGAATGAAAAGTTACCTCAAGAGAGACAAACGGAGACAGGAAAGAGTGGGGGGATAGTGGTGGGGGTTTGAAGGGGCCTCAATATCTATGCAGTCTCTCTCGGCTAAGCCGAATTCTTCCCCTCTTCTCCTCGTGCTTCCTGGAGATTTGTCGTGGCTGATGTCTTGAGTCCAAAGAGACACAATCAGGCCAGTTACTTATACAGCATCTGAGTGAAAGACGAAAATAAAGAAAGATCTTCTTTAACAATGACGTCTTTTTAAAGTCCACTCCACTTTATGTTCATGTATTTAAAAAAAAATAAAAAGGTCAAATGATAAGAACTGAAGCTCAGTCAACAGAACACCACTCTGGCACTATTCTTTCTAATCTCTAATCTGTGATACACTTGTATGATGCAGAGTGGGTGTAGATATTGCGAAGCGCTATCCGACTAATCTGATATATTAGATCCCCAGACTACGTCAGAGTGTGGTTAGATTAGAACGGCTGTCTGCTCATCTGTATGGATGAATAAGGCTGGATAATAGCTCTGCTAATTAACTCCAGACTGCACTGGAGGAGTAGAGAGCTACTTCCAGCCTAATCGCAGAACAAATGTCTCCTTCCCTACACCGTCATTTCCACCACTGCTTCATCCCACCCTCTCTGCCACCTTGACAGCATGCTCACTTAATCATGAAGATGAGTTTTTCTGGAAAAAAAAAAAAAAAAAAAAAAGTCTAGCCCCTGTTCACCCCCACCCCGTGGAGCTGTAACGAGACCTTTAACACGATTGTCTCAGCTCCTTGACTGCTGAGAATCCTAAGATCTTTCAATAATCTTGGTAAAAAGCCTTTCGCCGACTATAGCTGGGAGAGAATCTCAGAGCAGAGGGGAGTAAAGGCAGGCATTGAGGAGGAAGAAAAGGAGGAAGAGAGAACAGGAGAAAAGATTATGGGAGGGGTGTAATTGCACTGTAAATGAGATAACATGTTTGGAACATTTTATGGAGAAAAGCATTAAGGAAAGCTTGCAGAGTTTAACAATAATTGCTGGGAAATCCTTTGAATGCAGACTTTCCTTTACCACATAATTCAGACAGAGAGCGCAGCAATATCAGCACCACACCAGGTTGTAATAAAACCAGCTGCTCTGGACAGACTGGTCGTCAACGACACTCTAGAGAAGGACTTTTCAATCTTCACATTTAAAGTTCAAAGTCTGATTTCTGGATAAGATCCGGAACAAGAAGTGAAGAGCAAATGCTTTGATTAAATTTGTGAACAACTTACAAGGATACAAAATGATACTCTATGCATTCAATAGTTTGGAATATCCTTCCAGTCACAGACAGTTTTCCCATTTAAACTTGATCGACTTTATTACTTTTCATGCCTCAACAAACGCCTTTTCTTTGCCCAAAAGAATCAATTTAGTAAATAAACTGAACATAAAGTGTAGCATTACAGGATAATGTTACTGTATAATAATGTATTACAGAGGTAATTCTTACTTAACAAAAGTTAGGATGCATAACAGCCCTACTGTAAAAAGTACCACAGTCTATAATGAGAGGTCTAAACCTACAGCTCTATAAAATTACAAGGTAGTTTTATAGAGGAAATATTATATGATCTGATTTAACAAAAATGTACACTATGGGGTAGACTTCACAGGTACCACTGTAAAACCTTTGAGATTTAGTTTTGTTCCCTAGAGCCGTACTCCTTCAAATGGATGCTGTTTTACTGAATGCAAGATACTGGCTGCTGATGAATCTGCTAAATTCCACCAACAAAAATGTTCTTTTGCTAGTCATCTTTAAGTTATTCGCTTTAACATATTTATGTCTTTCCTCTTCCTCACCACTCCCTCTTGTTTTCATATTTTTTGCTCTTTTTATGTGTGTGTTTCTTCCCAGTGAGAAATCTCCAGCCTAAATAGATGGAAAGTATTCAAACATTAATCAGTCTGTCCCCAGACTGTGCTGACATCACAAGATAAACACATGCATGCGCACCACCTTGCACACGCTCACACAAAAACGCAGGCAGCGTATTTTTATTTTTTACTTGTGACGGCAGTCGGATCCTTTTTTCTCTCTCTGCTTCAGGATAAACAGGTAATCAGTCTCGCGTGAGACAGTAATTGGCACACATACTGTACAAATGTTTTCATATATGCACATCAAGGCACACATGCACACCTTAAGTAAGCGGTAGTGTCTGATTGCGAGGGTAAAGTGAACAGAGGTGAGCTCATGCTGGTGACCTAATGAGGTGTACGCAAGGAAACATGCCTGCAGTCACGTTGGGGGCAAGGTGGTTTAGACACTCCTTGAATAGGTGCTCAGTTTTATTGTGTGTCTAATTTATTGAACACATTTCTCCTTTTTTAATCCTTATTATGCAGTTTCCCTGATATGCCTAATTATAATTCAGTTCCAGCAAATACCTTGAGAAGTCAATTAGTAAATAGGGTCCACCTGTGTGTGAATTAATCTCAGTCTGCATGCAGCTCAAGGGCTTGCTAGAGAAAAAAAATCAGTGAACAAACAACATGAAGACCATGTTTGTTCAATGAGGTCAAACAGGTCGATGAGAGAAAGGCCAAGTTTTGGACATCTCACCAAATCTGTAGCAGCAAAACAAGCATAAATATTCAGTCTTCCACCTTTCTTGACTGTTGCTATGACTCATTTGAGCTACGTTTAGCTTTTGCCTGACGTGAGAGTTGTACAAACCCTTTATCTGTGGTTTCGTTTGTGACAATGACATTGTTTTTATGGTTATTTCAGATGAAACTTAACGAAACTGAGCTGCGTCGCCATGTTGTAGTATCAGTAAAGGATCTACAGAAAGTCCAAATAAGCCATACATGAACTTCAACACTTTACATGTCAGCTCACACACCTTGTCTGGAGCTCTTGACTGTTTGCAGCTGCTCTGTAGGTCCGGTGATCTGATCTTGATGTCAATTGGCTGGTGGAGATGGAAACTGACTTAAATATTTTCCAGGTGTAAATTACAACTCTCACAGTACAACTATGGGTTTGTAGCCTTTCCAAGATTACTTTAAAGACACATGTATTAAACAGAGCAGCAAACAGCCAAAACTCCTATTCCTACACAAGTTAATCAATTTGTTTAGTTAGCAGCACCTAGCTGCAACTTCTCACATACATTCTTTCGAAGCAGAAAGTTTGGACTGAGATTTTCACAATGTGCTTTTTCACTTTGGCTTCGATTTAGCTGAATAAATAATGACAGCGTGGACACTGTTGTGTGTTTTTGTATGCATTGAATTAAATCATCTTTGGACTTCTGTAGCAGATTCAGACAGACCTTACATTCAATTCTTGAAATTAACTTTTTAAAAACACTGAGGGAGATATATCTCATAACCAGGCATACACTCAACTCAGATGGTTGTGTTGAACAAAGGAGATTTAGCTGAACCCCTCCTCCCTGACAAAAATTAATGGTTGGGGGATTATTTTATATCATTTATGGGACAGTGGGTTCAATCCTCAGCAGACACCCTGGTAAGATCAAGGTCCCGCTCTGCTGACAAGAGAGACTACAAAGCCTTAAAAGGGTTTTGAAACTTCCACCCCCTGTCCTGAACACACACATACACAAAGATCACACTAAAAGATTCTTTCTCATGCAATGACACACTCAGGCTGGTGAAAATCCAAGTTAAAATGTAGGACAATTCCAGGTGGAGATCATTTTCGCTTTTCCCCACAATCTATTAATGATTACCTTTCCCTCTTCTCACACACTCAATGTGTTCCTATTTTTATTCACAGCTGTTAAATTATATCTGGCTTCAGTCTTTCCAAATGCAGACACCTTGCTCCACAAGGCGTCTGCATTTTAGCTACGCACATTATTGGTTATACGTCATTACTTCTGAAATAAAAAGAAAAAAGAAAGAAAGAAAGAAAGTGAGAAGGAGAGAAGCCAAGAGAGAAAGAGAGGGTATGCTGTATCACAAAAGCCGCCCTGAGATATGAAGATCTTCGAAATATATGCATACTGTAGTGTGCATTATTAAAAGGCAGGCTAAATGAGGACGACATCCAGACATTTGTAATTCACTTAAAGCGCACCAGACTGAAGAACAATGCCCTGCGGGCAGAACCCGCAAAAGCCCTTTTAGTGAGGTGGTGCCCATCTTACAGTATAATAGCTGAGAAACTGAGAACATGGCTCCTTTCAATGACAGGCCCCGCATGTCAGACCTGTAACCACTTAGCAGAACAGACATGTTGATTACATTGAAATTGCTTTTGAAAGGCAGAGTACTAATGTGTTGCACAAAGCAGTCAACATTCTGTAAGCTTAAGGTCACCTTTTTTCTTTACTATTCCATTATTTTGTCAGTATATATTCAGTTCCTGAAGTAATGTTTTTCTAAAATGATAAGTGTGAGATTTGATACATTTTAACATTGTAGAACTTGTCTTTTGTCTTGGCCCCACTGTAGCAGTTTGCTACAAAAATTAATCTGCTTTAACAAAAGTGAGGTGGGTGGAGGAAACACTAACGTCAGGGGAGGTGACATAACTACATTGTAATACGGGAAATTTACAGGAAAATACTAGTACGGGAGCATGACGGGAAAATACGGTAGTTTCCTGGCCAAAACGGGAGACTTGACATGTATGAGTTTGGGTTTTTTGCCCATCAATATAGCGTTCGATAAATTAAAGTCAACTCAGTCCAAATCAATTTGTGGGCAAACAGACCTAATAGTAGAAACAACTTAAAAAAAATGTTTGACTTTGCATCATAACTGTATCTGATGCCTTAAAATTGGTCTTTGTCTCTTTAAGAAGCTCCTACTCTTTCCGACACTCCCTATTCAGTATGTCATCACAACAATGTTTCTCCACGTCGTCCATTGATGCAGTTTACATCCGTTTTTAGGAGCATTGTAGTTTGTATGATAAGCCCAACAGTCAGCACTTCCACCAGGTGTTTGGCAATTGCTACTGGCACTTGTCTGGCGGAGGTGAGTGGGATGAGATGCGGGGGTAGGGTGACTGAATGATTGTCATGGGAGATTCAAAGAGTCCTCAAACATGCATGAATGATTCAATTCAACACTCTGTATGAATTTGATGAGGGTTTGAAAGAGTTTTGAAAACACAGTTTTCCAAAAATAAAAGTTTTCATCCAATTTTGGTTGGATTATTATTTACATTTTTACTTTACTATATATCATTTTCATTCCTAATCATATCACACCATATTGGAATGTGGAGGACAAGGTATTGAGTACAAAACTACTTCAAAGACTTCTGAAATTGATGGAAAAAAATATTTCAGATGTAATTTTACATTCACACAATTACAGTATGACTTAATGTTATTACAGTACTTTTTTTCACGGTGGTGACAAATGAGGAAATATTTTCCCATGCCTCATAAGTTTAAAGAAAATGAAATTTTGGCTCTGAAAGCAAAGGATCACTAATGCAGAGGGCCGATAGTTTGCAAATGTTGTTCTTTAAAGCCATCATGCATCAGAGCAGAGAACAGTTCAATCGATCGTTGATGAATTTCGAAACCATCTTGAAATAAAATAACTGCTGTGTGGAGCCTCGTGGTTCCAACAGGATGGGGTACCATCACATCCAGATGAAAAATGAAGGTCCCTTTCTGGGTGCACACTTTCCAGATCAAATGATCTTTCCTAATGATGATATCAAATGGCTGCTGCAATACCAGACTGCCCAAAAATCATTTTCCTTGAGAGGTTAATGAAAAGATCTACTGTAATCTCAAACCTCAAATGGAGCTGAAGAAAAGCATCAAGAAGAAATCCAGTAAACATGTGGTGTGAAATGGAAAGATTCAATTTAAGCATTATAAGACAAAAGAAGGGGAAAAAAAAAAACAGAAAAAAATCCTTTTCAGTCTGACATTTCTTGTTTTTTAAAAAAATAAATAATAATAATTTGCATGGGTGTTTGGTTTAAAGCTTAAAGCTCATGTATTTTCTAAAGCATGCAGAGAACAAAATGAAATCAGTAAGTAAAAGAAAGAAACAGCAGAGCTTAAGTAAAGTACCTTGTCAAATGGTAGAGAATAGTAGTCCTGCAACAGGACTGTTATAGCTGGAAGCTCTTTGAGTGGGTTGCATGACCAGAAAATGCTACTGTAAATCTATTCACAATTCCCTGGGCATCTATGCGACTCATAAACATGTACCAATCACGGTGTTGACTGAGTGCAAAAGCCTTTGCCTATACCCAGAGTCGAAGTATATATCTTTTAAATGGCTGTAAGATTAACTTTTTAAATTGGTTTTAGCACTTTTTTAAAAATGTATTTATTCTGTGATTAGAGCAACTATCATTATTAAAAGAAAAACAGTTTGAAATTGAATTTCTTAGAAACTATAGACCTTAAATATTAAGCTTCATAAAGGCTGCCAATGTTGGCAGTGCTTGCATGAAAGCCAGCCTAGATGAGTCTCTCCTCCTGCTCACCCAACCAATCAAAATGCATTAAAGAAGATGCATCCAAGATTTTAGGGATGGATAAATTACTGTCGAGTTCTGCACAAAACATGCAGTCTTGTTTTCTTATTGTCAGCATTAAGCATAGGACCTCTGCTCTGCATTTAATACATATGCATAAAAGCAATAGAACAGTTGTTCAGATTGCAACTGAATGACAACTGTTGGTTTGTGAAATATAATATCGCGAGCTAACAGTATTAGCTCAAAACTAGTATGTTCACTGATAGGAAAATTACTGGATTCTTGAGTTTCCAAACTGCCGGTCACCAGTCGGTGCTGATAAAGAAAAAACATCTGAATCCAATTATCAGCTGAATAGGAGCATCTCTAGTTTTAATGCTGCAGTAGTTGATGGAATAAATAATTTAAAGTGTTTGAAGCTTGGTAATTAAAGTGTTTCCCCATGTTGCGATAGCCGTGTTATGCTACATGAACATTTTAAGAAAAATTAAAAATGTATTTACTGAAACTCATACATTAAGAGTCCTAATTGGTGCGGGATTGACTTATTAGGAATTAGAAATTATTAGAAATAAGTTGAATGTTACCATAGAAAAAAAAATGCAGAGAGATGGTTGCTTTATCTCCATGAGTAAGTGGTAAAATAGGACATAGACATAATGTGCTGGTAGCCATGGGGTTTGTGGTTTTAATCCAATGCAGGCGGAACAGCCAGGTCTTCATAAGAGCTCTTTTCATGCAACTGTGGGGGCCTAGTGCTGTTTTGGGCCTTGGGTGCAGGGGCAAACCACCCACCCCCATCTTTCTCTCTATACCCTCATCCAGAGCCTAGTCATCCTCCTTCCACTCCTTTGTGGAGGTTTTCCACTTTGATTTCATGTTTGCCCATCTGATGGATCTGTGAAGGGGGAAGCAGACACATTCCACAAAAGACCCCAATGAGATGCTACCTCCTCTGTTTCCTGCACCTCAACATCACACATGCACAACACTAACACTCACACAAAGTGAGCTTTGGTTACAGTGTGAAGATGCATTCCCAAACAAACATACATTCGGATGTTCAGTTCTATATTCTGAAACTACTAACGAATAGTCTCTTACAATGTGCTGTAAGTGGTTCATTTTGGTCTGTTAACATAAAATGTATTCCTGCTTATACAGATAGAAATGTTATGTGTCTGATGTGAATCAGTCAAAGCCTGCCATGACCCAACTAACAAAACCAACGATGAATCTCGCAAACTGACTGACCATAGGAGTACCCCCAGCTGTTTCTCTCCCCCACCTACTGGGAACACCTCAGGGAGCCCCAAAATTCTGGGTGTTAGTGTTGCCACTGGGGTTTTATAGACTCCCTACTGAGAGCATCTCCTTAGAATAGACAATGGGAGGCATTGATCCCCAGGGTGACCGTGCTGACCCCCTAAACTCACTCCCCTAAATCCGCTGGGCACAGACTGGCGGTTTCTTTCATGGAGCCTTTCAAAGGCCTCACAATGCATCCTGTCCCATGCATCACTTATATACAAACATAAAGAGCAGTGTGGAAATAGGCAGGTTTTTGTGCTGACATGAAAGAATTCAAAGAGCAATCAACCTAACAATTGATCACTAATGTGAGAAAATTCATTAAAATCCTAACTTATTAATCAAATGCACCAAGTACAGTTCACATAGTCACAGTGATGTCGAGAGGTATTTGCAGAGACAACTAGAACTCCCACAATATTCAAACTACAGACGCAGCAGCTCAAGAGAGTCAAACTGCTTTCCAAGGAGGAAGAAGATTTGCTATTTTCAGCCTAATCTTTACTGCCTGTCCTCATCCTCCACGGTCTTACCATTCCTCACCCTTTTACTGTTTGCTAGAAAATCTCTGTCCTTTCAGCCTTGTTTCCTTTCTTAGCTTGTGTTGTTGTTGGGTGTTTTGTTTTCTACCAAATTCCTCCTTGGGGCTTATTTGTGTGCAGGTGTGTCTGCGTGAGTTGTTGAATGTGACTATGTGTCAATGTAAACTATTGGAGATTTTAATAAATGAAAAGAGGGAAGCTGAGTAAATCTTAAAGGTAATTGAGTTCTCTAACAGCAGGACTACTTGTGCAAGGATGTCTGTGTATATGACGGCAATAGAGTGACAGGTTTATCCTCCAATTTCATTCATGTGACTATCCTGTTAGGGACCTCTGCCTTGACGAAGAAGCTTCCTTTACGTCTGTTTTCTGCTTTTAAAAGCATCCATGCACTCTGAAAGACCCCGTTAAATGTGAACAAAATGAGTTGGATGAGTGAGAGACGTCTCTGTTCTATAGCCGTCACATTTGTTGTTATAGGTTCCCATCTACTTCCAAAAATAGCATACAAACATTTAAGATAGAGGCTCTCGTTGTTTTATATTTTATATCTTTATATGCTCATGCTTAACTGATGCTATGACAACGTGACAGCTTATTTCAATTTGTCATTAAGTGGATCTAAAGTCTACACCACCCTGTTAAAATGCCAGACGCATTGTGATATAATAAACAAGACCAAAATTGTACACATTAAACTGAAATAAAAATGTATATGAACCAAATAAAGGCTGCAATAATCTGGTTGCATTATTGCACAAAACTGATCTATTACAGCACTCAGTGTCTTTGAGCTCACAGCAGCTATTAATTACAGTGAATCTGATTATCCATAAAAAATTCTGTTGCCATGATAGGAATTTTTGACATATGTATGTTTGCATTGTTTAGCCAAAGTCACAGAGAGCAAAGATGTGACATTACAAAATTAAAAAAGACACATATACAATGCCAAAGATGCTCACACAATGCTGATAGCAGTATTAAAGGAAAATTCCAACAAGTCCTTGATTTGTTGAAATGTGAGAAATTTCAACTACATGAGGGTCAAAAAAGAACTTTCGTGAAAAAACTGAAACTGAAGGTTGTGTAATATCCAATTGTTTAGCATTTGTAACGCTAATTAAGGCTAGGCGCCATTACTACGGCCAATTATGGTAATAGGCAACCAGAAAGGTTCGGCTGAGGAGCCCGTGTGTGAATAAAACACCAACAGACAGGTAGTAAAGTTAAGTTATTGTATTCAGATGTATATTTTTGCATATATTTAGGGAGGTATTCAATAATAATAATAATAATAATAAT
>CAEFZY010020050.1:0-45338 GCA_903066815.1 Brachyrhaphis roseni | reverse complement strand
TGATTTTTGATAAGTAACTTTAATCTGATTACTGGATTTGAAATAGCAACGCGTTAGATTACTCGTTACTGAAAAAAGCGGCCCGACGTCAGTAACGCGTTACTGACAACACTGCTTAAATCGTACAATGTAACTTCATTTGTTTTTATATGTTGCAGTTATTGATTCTTTTGAGGCAATTGGTTTGGAAAATTATTCCTGCCTTTAGAAATGGTTGGAATGTGTGTTCAAAAACTTTTTATATTAAGTCTAAAAGCTCAAAGCTGATAAAAAATGTCTGCCCTTTATGAATGTTGAATATAATTGTAGATGTAGTATCTACAGCTGTTTGCTACAGCGTACTCATTGCCTTCATATTTGATCCAGTTTTCTCTACAGTTTTGCCCGTCTGTCTAAGTGATGCAGGCTCTGAACTCAATGATGCTCAAAAAGCCTCATTAGAGTAAAAGAAACACCAGAAGTGGTTCCTATTGGTTAGGCAAACAATCAGAGTGGCCATTTCATCCAAGGCTTCAACAGTTCAAAGACAGTCTGTGTGGATTTATGTTTTCAACGTGCTGTGAACTGCCAGAGCAAACACTCCTAAACACACCCTGACAGAGAGAAAGACCGAAACAGATGCCTGCCTGGTGAAAAACCTGATGACGAGCCACTGACCCACAGGAGCCTTTCCCCAGTTTGCCTGGTGGTGAGAGCAGCACTGTTTGAAGGTAATCGTCCATAAACTGATGAGAAATTAAAAATCTGACCTGATCATAGCACTGGATGAAAAGGTAAAGCAGCGATTACAAATACTCCTGAAAGGAGATCTTTCATGTGAATCATTTCTCTGCGGTTCAGATTCAAAAGCCCCGTATTCAAACTTGGTGGTGGTGGAGGGAGCCAGCTAAAAAAAAAAATGTTTTGTGGAGCCATATTACTGGTTAGAAAGCGATTAGATCTTTGAATACAGCTGGAACACAATGCAACAAGGATCTGATAGAGCGCGGAATATTCTCTAAAGTAAGTTGCAAACACAATGTGTCACGGCGCTTGCGGAGATTAATTGCCTTCATGGTCCAGAGGAGCGAAGAGAAAGTGAACGAGATGCGATCTCACAACTTCTCAACTCCATTGGCCATACGCGGTGATCGGCAGCCGTCCTAATTGCAACAGCTTCCGCTCTGCTGTAATCAAAATTCAGGGAGCACATCCATAATCAAGAGCAATTAATCTGCTAATATCCCCCCAGTGTTGCGATAATAGCAACATTAACGGGGCTCATCTGCCCCGCCGCTGCTTTGCTAGGTGGCTGATTCACAACAAGAAGACACTGAACGCTATTTGACAGGTATTTCTTTTTTCCCTCCCCTCCGGTGTTCATATCACCAAAGTCAATTTGAATAAACTACTGTCATCTCCCATAAGGGCTGATCCCACTACACAAACCCCCCCCCTGCTAAACAGGTTTGCAATCCTCAATGAAGTGGCGCGTATAAATTACCCCGTCCCATCTAGCAAACAATATGAGCTGTGACAGATCATATAAAGGAAACATTGGTACATCGGCAACAGAAAGCAGCTTTAACGCGCTGCAGCGGGAAGGAAACGGGCGAGGCCGACGAATAAAAGACGCATTTTACAGGAGGAATGAGAGAATAACTGGGATGACTGTCTACGCCAAGAGGACGACAACGGCCATCCACCTTTAGAAGTGGTGAGACGGAGTCAATCACTTTCACTCAAGTCTAAGGAAGGGCAAAAGAAAAAAGGTAAAGTCTACAGTGTCTCATCAAAAATGTGTATGTTTGAAAGTTTTTACTAAAGAAAAATAGCACCATTTGTTTTTACCCCCGTGTTACTCTGATGGCCATAAAAACTTGTACGTTAAAGGGGCTTACCTAACTAAGGAAAGGCAACATGAATTTCAAAGGTGGGCAACCAAAGGTCCCATGGTAACTAATTGTGCACTAGTTCCAGTTTTCTGGCTGATCCCGACCTTTAAAAAGTCGGATCTGCCGTCTCCAATTTTGGTCAATTTCAATTTTTTTTTTGTCTGAAGCATTGCTAAATATAGATATAACTTGGCAGCAGTGGAGTGATTGTAGTGCACTGCCAACATGCAGATGTAACCTTACTTCCAGTGTAGTGGAAGTCAGAAATACTGCCACCTGCAGATGATTGCTGGCAGTCACTTAAATTGTCAAAAATATTTTTAACAATTATTGCAGAACATTTGGAATAAATATACCAAATGTATATATATATGCATCAGTGTGAGAAATTGTTGGGGTATGTTGATTTTGCGTGAATTTATATGATCACAGAATTACAAAGAGCTAAATCTACTTTCAGAATCCGAGAGGTAATGCTTGACAATTGATGTTCACAGACATTGCGTCTATTCTGACTGACTTTTGAGTTATTTTGGAAAGAACAAGAGTCAAATGTGTCTGAATACCAATGTATGCCGCACTTTTCAGATTTATTTAAAAAACCCATCAAATTCATATTTTCTATGCTATGAGCGGGAACAGTTTGAGACGTTGATGTAACTAAAAAAGCCAGTAATGGATTTGCTGTTTGCTGCTCTGTCACATAAACTCCAGAAACCAAAGTTGCACTCATACAGGTCAATTTCTACACTGTTAACTCAATTGAGTAAATTTCTGTTGTTGGGTATCCACGTAAATGAGCAGCACAATGCACTCTGAGTTCCTAACATCCTCAACTGCTGCTGACCTTTAAGAATTCATGGATTTTACCTTTTATAATTCAACAGAAAATGGAAACATGCCTTGATAGTGATTTGCAGAAGAAAGCACCAGTTGGGACTTATTTAAAATGCCATTATGTGATGTGTTCTTCAGTAAAAAGAGAACTAATGTAGAGATACAAAGTGGAATATTCTTCTTGGAGTTACTCATATGGACATGAATAAAATGATTTTTTTTAAGTATTCAATGAAATGCTTGCTTGTAGGGACAAGTCAATTAAAAACACTTTTTTATAGAAACAATGTGGATAATTGGAGAAAAGAAGTTCTGTTATAGCAGGCTACTGTGGTATTGACATTGCATTTCACAGGATTTTATAGACCGAAGAAGAAAGACTATTAAATGTACTGAACCTTGGAACAAAAATCATAAACCCCACAAGAAGAAAGCTCTGACTTTCTATAGAAAAAAATCATTTTACTTCAGAGAATGATGGAAAGCTTACATCAATTTTAAGCATATAGGCCAAGGATTTTTTATTTTTTAGGTATCATTTTAATGGGTTTTTTTTTCTTTGACTTTTGTACGTCCTTTCCCAAAAGATGGATGTTCAGGTGCAGTTATGCTCAGACATGTTCTCTCTCAGGTGGAGGATAAAAAAGGGGGGATTTACTGTTTTTATAAACCTGTCTGTTTACAGGTTTATATCTACAACATGCAACCTGGTCACAAAACTCAAGAGATGAAAAGGTAACTGTTTGATCGCTCTGAAACATGCAGGAATTTATTGTTTAAAAGGAAAATAGGTGGATCACAATAAATCAGAATATCAGTTAAAGGTTCATTTATTTTAGCAATTATATTCATAAGCAGAAACTTGTCTAACATGAATTTATTAAATACAGAATGGTGTATTTCAACTCTTTATTTATAAACAGCTTTGAGCTAATGAAAAGCTAAGATTCACTTTCTCAATAACTTTCTCACTTCTGCTAATCCACTCATGTGCAGCTAGTGGAGCAAATTTTTCAATTAGTGCTTTTGCTAACTTTGAAAATGTCAACGCACTTAGCGTCTCCTAAATTAGCACTAATTTATTTGGCTGCTTTGAAAACTTTCAGTTGAATAAAGTTCAACATGTGTGTTGACGTTTTGGTTATCACTGTTATGAACTCTGGTTCACACGGCAGATATTGATAAAGTTTGTAATGAAAACGCAGCTATTAACACATGCTGGATATCAACATAATTGAAGCTGGTGCTTTAGCCATTTAGCATTAGCTTCCACTAAATACCACATTGGTGTAACGCTTTAGCAAAAGCTAATATCTTTGATTAGCTTTAGGGCTAGTGCAACTAACTTTTTAGTTAGCCGTGCCTACCACTGCAGAGGACCAATAAAACAGTTTTTTTTAAAGTTTAGAAATGCACTGTTATCTAAATGGTAGGACCACACAAGGACCCTGTTGACTTGACCGTTGTTCACCAGGTGGTTAGCAACATTTAAGCAGGGTTAGCCGTAAGGACGCTATCTGATTACTGTGCTGTATTCAAGCATATTGATGAAAACGTAAGTGTAAGAATAAAAGTTTGGTGTAGAAATGTATTATTTAGAAAAAATAGATACTTTGAATGTATTGGTACAAATATTAAATGGTTATTTTAACAGAAGGTTTCTGTATTTAAAATCTTGTCTTTGTTGGTTTTATGTAAGTCGAGTCTTGAGTTTTTTCATCTTTAAACCTAAGTTGCCAAAATGATTAAAAATAATTGCTTTAAATAAATCCTTCTGTGATCTTGGGGAATAAATACAATACATAAAAACCTCACTTGTAAATGAAATTAATAAAATTCTTAAACGTTTTCATGACATTGTAAGTTATTGAACGGCATTATCGCCAAACAGTTTCCTTGTGAAAATCTATACAAAAACCTTTCTGAATGTGAAAGCATGGTCTTCCCTCCTCGAGGCCAATATACTGAAGATCAATAATTCCATAAATCTACACAAGCCTGCCAACAAGGAAGGTCAACACAAGAAATAACAATAACACAAGTGAACCGTGCAAAGAGGGTCACAGTGAGGGTACAGTTCAGCGAATAAGTCAGCAAGTCCCCCAGGAAGCCGAGGAAGCGAGAACACCTTCCCCCTGTGGAAATAGGACATGAAAAACAGCCACGTGCACCGAATAAAACCGCCCAATGCGCCGCACTCTATACCCGGCTCACATTCATTTTTAATGAAGTGTAATAAGTCATAACACCGGAGCAGAAATGCATTGCACCACCCAGATGATCAAACAGCACAAGGACTTCTTCACACCGCATATCCTCTGACAGAGCCGGAGGCGCCGAGGCAGGGAGCTGAACCGCTTCAGCATCTCCACAAACAAACAGCAGCCGATGCGCCTGTGTCTCACCCGGTAACGACGACACGGAGGTGTGGGGGTGGGGAGGAAAGAGAAAAAAAAAAGTCATTCTCCCTGCGTGCTTTATCAGAGGGCAGTGACTGGATGCTTCTTTCTGCTCTGGTCATTTTTTATTTATGCTTTCAAACACTTCGGTTTAGTTTTTCAAACAGCTGAAACAGAACATGGCGCAGGTCCGCTCGCTGCCAAAAGCTAAGAAAACATTCATTTCAAACATGTGTCTTCTCCTTGGCAGGGTCAGGGTTTCTGCTGAATGGGCTGAAAAAGAGAGACGGTGATCAAACGGAGGGACATGGAAATACCTTTTACTGTCACACTTCCTGTGCTGCTCGCCACTCCAAACTGGTTTCTTGCAACGCAGGTGTAGAGGCCGGCGTCCAGTTTGGTCACGTTCCATATCCGAAGGCTGCCATTGTCCAGGATGGAGACCCTGTGGTTAAAAAAGAGAATATTAGTACTATATTAATGTTATTTATCATGGTAAGATTTCTGCATGAGATTAAAATCACTTTTTCCAGATAGATCTGTCATACAATAAAACACTGCAAATCACTGACAAACCATTCCCACAGTGAAACATGGTGATGGTTTTCAGGACAGAAAAACTGGTCAGTTGTTTTTTTGAATATAAGAGAGAGAAAAACCACAGGAGAGCAGCAGGAACATCAAAAACACTAACCAAGTGTTTTTGATAAAGGCCTTATACACACGTAGCTGCAGCCAATATCTCCTCCACATTGTTTAAAAAAATTAGATCAGTTCCAGAAAAGTTTTTATCCACATGAACTTGCACAAAATCGCCTAGAATGTTATTGTTTAACATGCCAAACCCATAGGGGGCAGTGTAGCACAAAGCTAAAAACTGTCAGCCAATCAAATTGCTTAAAAAAAACCATGACTTCCTGTTAGGAGTTAAACATTGCGCTAGGAGGTTCAGATATATAACTTGAACTACTTTAAATAGTGTGTTAGAATATAAAGTTAATAAAACACAAGGTGAATCATGTCAGTGTAAGTATGTGGATATATTGGAGTGTTATTTGTCAAAAACTATAATGCATGTGACCCTAAATCTCCGATTTCCTGTGAACACAAAACTAATACGAATAAAAACATTTCCATGGTAACCGATTTGGAAAATTCCCCATTCATTTGTCCATTACTATAGGAAAACAAGGCTGCATATTCAAATATAGGGAAATACGCAGCGCAGGGCTCACCAGCTGTGGCATTTTCACATACACTATAAAACACAAAGATATGAACAGTGACAGCACAAATTTATACATGAATGACAAAAGTTCATAACCGTTTTTTTGTCATTGCCTGACATGATGAGGTGCTGTAGAAATATGTCTGTTTTGATGTGCTAATAAGAAATGTCCTGCAGTTTTCATAAAACAGAAACAATCAGGATCAAGGATCCGATCAGAACTTTGATTAGGAACTGTTCCAATACCCAAGATTGGATCAGGACCAACAATTGTCATAACGTTCAGAAATATGAAGCTGCTTGCGGCAAAAACACAATACGCAAGATACCATACCATGTTCTACTTTTTTACCAAAAGTAAAAAAAATTAATTTCTACTTTTTCTCAGATGCAGCATATAAAATACAGCCTCGCATTTTCAGGGCTGATTAATTCAGCACGTAGCTCCGAGATATCTGGGACAAAAGTGGCTTCCTGCCCTTTATGCAATGACCACAAGTGCTTCAAAGAAGGTCAAAAGGCCTCAACAAAAGTTGACATTTTCAAAATAACACGCAGGAGTGGAAAATGTGCCCTTGAAAGCAAGGTATTGTGGGAAATCAAGGGTGGACCACCTCATCAAAGCACGCTGAATTTTAATTATCTGAAATGCTCTGCTGATTCTGCAAGCTGTATACATAAAATGTCCTCAGCCTGATTGTGCAGGGGGGCAGAGGGCCTGTGTGGAGGGGAATAATGTGAGGCTGGAAAATTGCTGCATTTACTTATGAACATAGTTGAGGGAGTCAAAGAAAATGAAGCCATCCGCTGTCGGATGGCACTCAGGATTTCAGAGTTCTGAGGCACTTTAGTATTTTTCCGCATGGCTTCAAACTGCAAAGTTAAATCATTCATCACAAGCAAACTCCAACTCCATCTAAATGTTTTTGTTATGAAATCAACCAAGAGAGGGAATGTTTGACAGATAAACTCTTAAACACATAAACCTGTCAAAACACAAATAATTTAGTACCCTGAAACAAGTGTCCATTAAACTCTTCCCTAAACAAAACAGACTAAACAAATTTTCATGTCAAAACCTAAATGGTGGGCACACAACTGCTAATATGCTAATACGCTAATAGCAGAGCTAATTTTTCAAATAAAATAAAACACGGATATTGAGGAACAAGATAAAAACATAAATGTAATATTTAAGGCATTGTAGAGGATGTAAATTATAATATCAAAGTTAAATTGGTAATTGAGGGTTGTAGTCTTTAGCAATAGCTTCTACTAAATACCATGTTGGTGTGGCACATTAACAGACCAAATGGTTCTGATTATTGCTTTAGGATTAGTTGAACTAACATTTTGCTAGCGGTGCCCATCGCAAGTTAGCAAACTTCATGGACTGAGAAGAATCAAACCAAACAGAGCCGTGGTAGCATTAAGCATAGAGTGAATGAAGTAACAGGCCCAACTTCAAATTCTTTAACTTCTGGGATTGTTGAAACTTGGATACAGGTGGGTGTCCAGCAGGACAGTGACCCCAACCAAACATCAAAACTGATTTTGGACAGAATAAGTAAGTTAACATAAACTTTCTGGAAAACAACTGATTTTAGCTCTTCTGGCAAACTGTGGATTCAATTTCTGTGACAGAAAGCCAATCATTCTAAATGAACTCTAGAAATTCTGCCCAGAAGCACGGTCAGATATCCAACCAGACTATAACAGAGATTTGCTGAGGGTTAAAAAATAAAAATAAAAACTGTTGCATCACCTTTCACCCTGAAAAAGAAAACTTCAAATTCTTCAATAAATGTCCAAAGTCAATGGGGCATTCAAGGCTATGATGAATGTTTGTAGACTTCTGACCAGCAGTACACTTCTAATAAAAAGAAAAAGGTATTTTATAAACTTTATCTGTTGTTAGTGGATTAAAATGTTGATGCACTCAAACACAAAATAAAACTTTGATACTTCCTTTACTTTTATTTCACCGATCTTTCATTTAGCATGTTATACTCCACTAAATGTGACTATTGTTTTATAATTGAGCTGAAATATACTGTGTTTTTGAATCAGAATCTGATCTGAATATGTTCATCATTGTTTTTCTTATTTTCATCTAACAGAATATAATGACTTGGATGAACTGAACATCCTATGACCTGCACCTGATCGTCTTCAGATGACATTTACTGTAAATTGGTGCTAAATTATTAAAACGGTAATAAACAAACATATTGTCTCGTCCAGGAATTGGCAGACCAAGGGTTGTTGAAAAGGTGAAATGGGAAAGAGAATTCATGTTAAACCTTAATATAGCCACAAAAGGCAAGATTATTAAACCTGAAGGATACAGTAATAAAAATATATATGTCAGTTTTAGAAAATGTTACACTAAGTGAATAAACATGCCTTGCTTTAATGTATAAAAGTACACACACACACACCCCCACACACCCTCATGCCGACACAAACACATACAGCTCCTTGCAAAAGTGTAGATCATGAACTTTTTCACATTTTGATCATTCACAAGTACAACATGAAACGCATTTCACTGGGATTCCATGTGACAGGCCAACAACATACAGAGGACACTGTAAGAGTAAAGTGGAAAGAGGATACATGGTTTTCAAATTTTTTTATGTCAATGTCAAATTTATTTATATGGCACTTTAAAAACAGGTATAAAACTGCACCAAAGTGCTGTACAGGAAAAACAATAACACTAATTGATAAAACAGAGTATCAGACACTACTTCAAATAAAAGCCAAAGAATAAAAATGAGTTTTAAGAAGCGATTTAAAATGATCCAGGCTGTGGGCAGATTTAATTTGGAAAGGTAAATTGTTCCATAGAATTGGAGCAACAACAGAAAAGCCCGATCTCCTTTTTTACCAAGATAAATCTGAAAAGTGTGGCAAACTTTTGCATTTACCCTGCTTTACCATGATGCACCTGAAGACCAAGGAACACAGCAGACAGGTCAGGGGGAAATTGTCAACATTTAAATAAAGGTTTTTCTGGAATTAGTGGACTTTATTTGCAGCAGTCAGACAGGGAATGGGCAGAGAGGGAAAACATGCAACAAATGTCCCAAGGTTGGGACTTGAACGTTAGACGGCAGCACTGAAGGCTAAGGCCTAGTCCACACATAGCCTGGTCTTTTTAAAACGACATAGCGGAAATATTTGCTTTTATAAAATAATCTCGCCCACACCTGATCGGTTGAAGAAAAGTGTTCATCCATACAAGCCCACTGAACTACACTTTAAACATGCCAAGTCCATAGGGGGCAGTGTAGGGCAAAGCTAAAACCTAGGTCAGACAATAACAATGCTTCAAAACAACCATGACTTCCTTTTTGGAATTAAACATGACATCAAGAGATTCATTTGTGTAGACAGAAATATAGGTTGAACTATAGAATATAAAATAAGTTAATAAAACACAAGTCTGTTGATTGGGACTAGTGTTAAAAGCCAGTAAGTGGACATTGAAGAACACACGATTGGGAGGGATAGTTGGTGGAAAACAGCTGACCTCCAAGCTCTCTTTCTCCTTTGCAACTCAACATATCAGAGCAGCTGGGCTTGTAAAAGCTAACGAGCAAAAAGCATCTGAGCCAATGGAACAATCAGCACCTCTCTGATAGCGGCCATCTTTCCTCCACTGCATGGCCAAAAGGTACCAATGGTCACACGTCAGCGCCACATGATTTGTTGCAGACAGATAAGCATTTACCTCAAAATCTCGGGCCTCCAATGTCCACACGCAAACACGAAAAAGGATAATTTTCAAATCTCTCTGCCTGTAGTTTTTATTATGAATCATTTATAGTGACATTTAACAGAGTTTACATGTGGATGAAAGCCCAAAAATCTATTTGGTTTCCCAGATGTCCGGCTACTTGTGAACTAGACTGAATACGCTAACACCACCAAATTGTTGACATAGTTAAAGCGGGAATAGGTTAGAAAACAACATCCTCAGCTTTGTGCATCTCACATATCACAGTTAAACCCGTAATCTGGACATGAAAAGAGCATGGCACAAATTCCACGAAGACATGTTTAAAAATATATATTTTCATATGCCCACATGACCCATACAAAATATGATAGAGTTCTGGAATTAGCAGAGGTATTTTCTGAAAGGTTCCCTGTGCTTACAGAGATTATGCAGCCAGTCCCAATTCACACATTCATCATGGAACAGTGACTGTACAACACCATAGCCTCAATCTATCATGGTGTCCTCACAGCGGTGCCCTGCAGCCAACCAGACGCTCACTTTCTCCTAAAGTAGCTGTGTATTACAAAACCTATAGACCATCCATCCATTACATGTGGAAATGGTGGTGGTATGGGCGGCTGTGTTAGTACTGGCATTGATGGGGTGAAGGTGATGGAATATCTGCAGGATGGTTAAACTGGGTTAGTATTGGTGGAAAAAACAGTTTGGAGCTATTTTTCTTCTCTCAATCTGACTCTGACTGAATGTACTTGTGAAATGCGGATGATACAGTGTGACATTAGTGATAACCCCCCAAACCCCCATACACCCACACACAAACACACCCCTACACCACCAACATCACATCCTTGCTCAGTGACTCTTTTTTCTCAAGTGGCAGATGTGATAAGAAAGTCCAGAGACAGTTAGTGGAAGTGAATCTACCTCTGAAACCACATGGTGCTGCTGAGTGGAGCGACTCTTGGTTTATGTGACCGAGGGAAAAGTGCTGAATGCAGAGCAGCCAGCAATGACCATCAGTTACAAGAGGCCATATTATGGTGTGAGACACTGCACAGTTAATGACATCCAATCTACAGGCTGATAAATCCGAGACACGACCCATCAAACAGAACTGCAGTCCTGCAACTGACCACAGTGTTCAGCAAAGTAAGCACTCTGAAAACGAGTGGAATACATTAACCACCATAGTGTGTCTAGAGCAGAACTACACTATAAAATGGAATTTTACAGAGTAATAAATATTAGTCATTGAATATATATATATATAGGTGAAATATCAATGTATGGTGTTTTACAAGAAAACAAAGTCCTTAAAGTGTTAAAAAAGATTCAATTGTTTTTTAAAGCAGATAAATCATTATTAAAGAGGTGGTGTTTTCTAGCCACATAGAATCAGTCTATAGCACAATCAAGTAACTAGTTACCTTCAGTTGTTATAAAAATGAAATATGACTAAAAAATTTACTTTGTAATTTGATGTCTTAAAATTGGGCCTCTGTCTCTTTAAGAAACTACTCCTATTTCTGAAACTCTGCCTTGAGGAGGTCATCTCACCTAATGGTTGTCATGAAAGATTCAAGGATTTCTCAAACGTGCATAAATGAATCAAAGCAACACTCCAGGTATGTTTTTGATTATAACATGATGTAAAGCTCAAAAAGTTGATTTTACACAACGCTGTCCCTTTAAGCATTTTTCTGATGCACAGAGGTCCACCTCACCATAAAAGAAAGACAATATATGAATGATGTAACCAAATCAAAATCTGTTGCTGAAGCTTCAAGATCCAAATATCTTGAATGTACATGTGACTGTTTATTAGAACAAAAGAGGGAAAGAGTCAGCACTCCTGTGTTCCCCAAAAATCTTCTGTGAAGGAAACATGGATGACTTTGTAGAAGTCAAGAGTAAAGAACGTATTTCTACTTACTCACCAACAAAGTCCAACAAAGCCAACAGTGGAAGGAAACAAAACACTTTGCGCCAAGGCAATGATGAATGATTTCAACAGAGTCAGCAGCCAGACCATTTATGTGACTATTTGTAATTTATTTTAAGGAAACATCTGTTTATTTACCCACGATAATTAGCTGTGGCAGCTAATTGTTCTTTCTCAGTTTGAGAGCCAAAAGAAGAGTGCATTTAGCAGCAGTTCTGGTCTGATTTAATCAGCATTTTAGCTTCACTTACATGTAGCATTTTTCAGGAAGTGATTTTTAAGGTAAAACCCACATCATGTGAGAAAAGCTGGTATAAGGTTTAGACAAGTACATTTACCCCTTTTGACAGATGACTCAAGTAAAACATAGAATGACTATTACACATAGACATTTGTTCCCCACAGCCATTAATTACATGAAGACTGAGCTCACCAGATAGAGAGAGCTTTTCATTTCCTGACTGAGGTACTCTTAGGTCAACAAACTACTACTTTATTTATTTTTACATTACAAGCTCACATTTGTGCTAAAAGCTTTGCTGTCACTGCTCTCATTTTGGCTAGCCGTTATGTAACTCATGTGGTGTCAATTTCATCTTTAAAAGTTAGCAACTGCCATAAAGCAACTGAATAAAAAAGCTATTTTTCCATTCTTTTGGAAAAAGATATGGATCTGTAAGTTCTTTAAAATAAGATGGAACTCGTTTATTTAAAACTTTGTATTGATATGCTTATATATATTTTTAAATAACATTTAACAGCGACTCAAGGAATAGCCACTGAGATTTTTAATAGGAGCTAAATTTATCCAAACAAAATGTAATTATTACACCTATTGCATTGTTCCTGCGTTTGGACCTGCTCCATTCCTAAACCTCCTTATCCTCAGGGGTAAGACAGGAACCACGTGACGCCCGCATCTTGTAAGACGAGGTTCCTCAGAGAGTGAACAAGTGGCGCCGCATGTAAACACAAAGACTTAAATCCTGGGCGGCCCTCCAGCGGAGCCGAGGCTGTCCTGAGCCATTCACTGCATTCTCCAGCGTTTTTTTTCCCCTGCTGTTTTTTATATGAGAGCTTGTATGGCGCTTCGCTTTTACTGACATTCCAGAAAAAAGGAGCAGACTGGCTGTCGGCACAAGTCTTCGTCATTTCAATGCGAAGCTAATGAGTGAGCGGAGGGGGTCAAACACGGCAGAAGTCAACTAAGGCCCAGCAGTGGTGAAAAAGATGTGTGTGTGCAGTATTAAAGCATTTATTTATTTATTTTTCTTTTTCTTCATCTTTCCTTCTGTCTACAAAGTGGCCATTATGTGAGGGGACGTGTGCTGCCTCCATCCCAGGAGAAGCCAGCGGAAGGGGGCAGGTATCAATAATTCACCGGTGAGATGAACACAAGTGCCGCTCCTTTCATTGCCACCTCACGCGGCTTTAATGGACTCGGCTGTAATTCTCCCAAAAGAGGCGATCATGTACTATGCGTGCGCGGCGGAGCTGTCCGAGCGCGCTCGCGTAATCCTGAGGAACAGCTGTGCGTTTTGGGCGAGATCAAGCCCTCAAAAGGACGGCGGGCTGCGCGGTGTTGATCCTCCCTGCTCTGTGACAAGATGAAAGACACAAATAACATCAGTCACACAGCAGCTATCACGGGCCGCTGTGAAGTGGAAATCACAGGGGAAAGAGCCAGGTCCAAAGCAAGGGCCTGTGATTGTGGTTTTGTTGCATTCTCTCTTTTTTTTCTGGGCCCCGTTAACAAACACAGACGGCAGCTTTTTGTGCGCTTCCCTGCAATCAAAACAGACACTTGGAAGCCTCGTTTTGATGTATAATTCAGACATATGCTTGTCTTTGAGCTGTTTTTATAATTTCTACTATGTGAGAGGAAAACTGTCACAATTCAAATAATGGATCCCCCCAAAAAGGCAAGGAAATTTCACATTGATTGCTGCTGCTTTCAACAACTGAGTTTCCACTGTGAAAGAACATTTGCTCGCTACAGGCAGTGCTGTAAAAATACCCTTTACCCTACTTCCCCCTCTTTATTTTGTCACATTTGTGATAAAAAGTGGCAATTTTTCCTAGGAGTGGCCAGCCAACCAAAATTACTCCAAAAACAGCTCCGTGATTCCTTTAGGTCACAAAAGAACCAAGAAGAATGTCTACAGAACATCACTTACCTCAGTTAAGGTAAGTATAACAGTAAGAAAGAGACTGGGCAAAGATGGCAACCATGGGAGACTTCAGAGGACAAAAGCATTCCTGATAAAACAATGGACCAGCTCACATTTGCTAACTATTGCCTTGATTTTACTAGCAGCTAGCGGCATGGCTCAACTTGGCTCAACTCAACTGTTGATGTGGTTTTCCATTTCAGTTGAGTAACACCACCAGTTGGGTGATGTTGTAGTTGTAACTGGGCAGCCTAGAGTCCGAAAAGAAGCATGATGTCACCTGTTTGTGGCTCAAACAACGCTACAATAGAGAACATGTAAACTGTTGACTATTCTGATGAGTCTGATAGTGTCCTATAAAACCAGCACCTTGTTCTACACTTTGCTTCGTCCAGAGGCTCTGGACCCTCAGCAAATGCTTGATGGGAGGCGTTTAAATGATTGAATCTTATTTTAACCAATCACTAACAGTTGCTTGTGACGCATTAAAATGCTTTATGAAGCTTACCAGAAAATGTGTGCGCTGTAAACAACCCAACGGGGAGCAGAGCTACAACATCTTTGCTAGCTATAAATTATCTTAAGCATTCCACTTGCTATGACTTTTATTGCTTAATATTTAGAAGCGTGACCAACACAGAATGAATGGCTTCATTCACTTCATCCACTGACATTGCCAAACTACAATTATGAGACAGGGCAGAAAATTGACCTCATCAATCACAACTTCTTCTGTTTGGCGCCTGGTTCAGTTGTAGTTCAACCAAAATGAAGGTCAATTGGGAGAAATCCTTGAAGGAAGATGAGAATTGAGAGGAGATGCATGGCCACTGGCCAGGCTACCAATGTCCTGAAAAACTCCAAATATGAGAGTCGTTGTGGTGAGTTTTTACAAGAATTTGTATTATTGTTAGGGAGCTGCTCTTGTGACACTACCAGTGACTCCACTCCTTAGCCACTCAGCAGCCGATAGTATATAGACTCTAAATGATTGAAACTCCAATGAAGTAGGTGCTAAATAACAGGCTGGTACCACATAACCATTACTAGTGGAAAACCCTTACAACCACCTAGAACCCAGTTGAGCCTCGTTAAGGTAGGTGATAAGTGGGAAAGACCTATTTAGCCTCAAAACCTTCGGGAAAATATTCTGACAATTAATGAGACAAAAGTTTAACTTTTTAGAAGATGAGTGTTTACATTAGCTTTCAATAAAATGAACAGCATGCCTAAAGTCAAACTTGGTGGAGGTGACATTCTGAGGCTGCTCTGTTGTCCTACTGTTGAAACCATAACACAACTCACAATTAATTCATGATTTAAAGTGCAGTTCTATTGTCAGAATTGTTTGAATATCTCTTTTCCATTAAGATTTGTTTGATGATAGAAGTAAACACAGAAGAAATCTGGATGGAGGAAAATACTTTTCATTGTCAAACCCAAACTTTCCAAAGCACTCATCAAAATTCAGTCTGCAAACAGGTTGAGTAAACATAGAGAGCTTCTGGGTTTGAGGGTTTCATTCAGGACTATTGTTGAAGACTTAGTGATTCTGAGATGCTGTGCTGCTAGAGTGACTGCAGCCCCGGAAGCCTTTCGACCTAATTAATGAGGTAAATAAAAACCAGCTCGTCGAAATGGGGGCTCAGATTCTATCAATGAAATTACTCAGCCATGAGACCACAGGAAGAGAGATCGTTACCGGCTCCGGTGATTTCACCAAATAATTAGTCCTAGCTGAGGCCGTTTTGTACACACGGATTATTGCCTTGGTGGAAACATAGTTACCTTGACTTCACTTCCAAACCCCCACTTATTCAATTCGAAAAAGTGAGAAATGTGTTTGATAGTGTGTTTATTTTTTCTCCATCGTGGTAAACTCCCAGATAAGGCGAGCTTGTGTTGCTGCTTCCAACTCACACTGGCTGCAGTCGATTTACCTGGAGGTGATTTTTCTAATCATAATTCTATAAAAAAAAACAAAAAACAAAAAATCTTCTGTTGCTGACCATGCCACAGGCATGAGGCTGTAATGTGGTGAGTGAGTGGAAGAAAGATGCGAGGTCACTGTAGCCTCTGAGTCGGGACAAGGGGGGAGGGACTCCACTTTGAGTGTGGGGCGGCGCTCTCGGCTGCTTTAAAGACCCTGAAGTGCTGAAACAGGAAGGGACGAGGCGGCAAGAGATAAATCGAAAGGCCGTTCTTCAGAGGCTCCCCACAGCGTGCGGCGCTGCAGAGAAACGGCCTTGTCAGCAGCATAAATCAAGTCCAGCTGTGAGACGTGGAGTCAGGACACCAAAACCTGCAGAGTCAGATGCAAGCGAAGAGCGACTACTTGATGCAGCAGGACAGCTAAACGAATCCACCACCTATTCTGAGCACATCATCATCAAAGTTGACCGTCGGGTAGAGACTATGCAAATCAAGTTTGATCTGTTTTATTTCTGGGATTTCTCATGGCTGGCTCAACACTATCGAGTATCGTGACACATTTTTGACAATTTTACAGATTATGTCACTGTAGTTGGAGCTATAATAACATCTCTAAACTTGTCAAGTAGTTTAGAGGAGGCACATGATTAGGGTATGGAAAAGGGACAAAAGTTTATTTTCTAAAGGAAATGAGACAAACATTTCTCAAAAAATCTTAAAAATAATGTGAGAGGAAATCTGATATTAAATTTCATTTGTTGTGTAAAGCCATGTTAAAATGATTCATAAGCTCCTCAATAATCAAAGGGAAAATGGACAGTTCAGTCCATGGCGTGGCCTGATTGTTGCAGCAATCAAACACTTGTAATTGCTGTGCAATTTGTTTTGCATGTCAAGTCCACAAGTAGCTGGATACCTGAGAAAACAAATACATTTTTATACACTTTGGCCTTTTATATCACTTCAATATCACTACAGACAAAATCTCAGACCAAAATGGAGATTAAGAAAACTCTGTATTTCTGTTTGCGTGCATACATGAGAAAACAGAGATTCAGGATGACACGTATAATGCATCAATAAAACAGTAATAAACGAATGGGATGGAACGGCACACCTGCGGTATTCTTGAAGTGCTTAATCTTTATCTTGTGAACTTTGCAAACATTGAAGCTCATGTGAAGCTCAGTCTCCTCGAGCATTCGGTAAATACTGAAATGAGTCCAAATTTTCCCCCTTATGATGTCAAAATGTCCCTCATACTTACAAAATGGCATACAAAAAGCCGATTTGTTTTATAAAATTGATTTTGAGAGATTTTATTTTGATTCTGATTTGTAGTAAATGAGAATTGGGATTCTTATGTGAATCAATATTTTTATTAACTATGGTTGTTTAGGAGAAACATAAACTGGCTAAAATTACTTTTAATTTGTTGAAGCGTGGCCTGATAAAAGATTAGGTATTTGCCATGGAACTCTGATCAATGCATCTCTGTCCTGTTCCAGTTTTCTCCAGTGTTGGAATAAACATTCAGAGGTAGCATGAGCAGTTTAAGTTTTACCTAAGTTACCCAATGACTTAGATGGCACAGAAGTAACTGCCTATCTTTCATGTTTTCGGCTATGTATCTTAATGCCTGAAACTCTTGAGAAAAATGACTTGTCTAGGCTTTTCTCAAGTGTATAGAACTAATAGAGTAGATTACAGAAGAAAGCCAGAAAAGCAGTGTGGAATCTGTTCACTTTTTTCAAGTCTAATTACAGTTCAGTCCATCAATCCTTGAACTGAAAGCGCTGTACCTTACAGATAATTATCACCAATCTGGTAGAAAATGCCAGCCTGACAGCCATCTTTTGGAAGTGTCAGTCACAGCCCAAAAACAAAATCACAAGTTCTTTTGTTCCCACTGTCGCAGTGAGCTCGTGCTTAAAGCTGAGCAAATGATTAAGAATGACTGACAGAAAATAAGCACTTGCACGCCAAATCTCCTCAAAAGCACCGCAGCTGCAAGCAGGGATACATACTGTTACTTCTTATTAATAGGGGAGTACGTTCCAGGCGGTGCAGCAGATGATTTTTTTTTTTCCTGTGGTTCATTGTGTGTAAAGTCTTGTCTCCAGGGCACCGCCTAGCTAACGCTGAAAAGTCTTTGGAAGTATCGTTGCTTTTCAGAAACATGGCTATAGGGCAGGGCTCTGACACGGTTATTAATCTCCTATTCTATGACATTCACACCAAAGCAGCTGCCCTGTTGTGGATTACCATAATATAAGCAGAGAAAATGCACTTTCCAATAGCCTCGGCTGCTAAATGAAGTTTTCTCCCTATTTTTCATGTTTTCGTTTGTGCTAGATACAGCAGGAATCAGCAAGAGAGCAATGCAAATGTTCTGAGAGAAAAAGACTCCAAGTTAGACATCTTCCATATAAGCAACTTGATACAAGGTATCAAGTCAGGGGAAGATGTTAGTATTCAATAGAAAACTGTATTTTTTCATGAAAAGAAGAAAGCCAGAAAAGAAGAAACACATATTATGACACGTCTATTAATCAGTTAGGTCTTCAGGGCAAGAAAGAGTATTAACAGGATAAACAAGTATAACAAAGTTGCTCTGTTTAATCCTTTTACGCTTTAAATGTCTGGATATTATAAAACATTCTGGATTTGCCTCTGAAGTCTGGCTACCTGGCTGACCAGGTAGGCAGGATCCTTTGTTGACCATGAAGACAGATTTCAGATTTATTCATTAATTGCCAAATGGGCAATTAATGCTAATTACCCACATGAAGTGAGATGTGGAATCTGAGAAAAGAAGGAGGCATTCGTCCACATTTGAAGGTGTCCTCAAATGTGGACAACCTTTGCTGCACTGCTGAAGGCATCAGATGTGGCCTTCGAAGGATGCAGCCCCTGGATTTGGACAAACCCATCGATAACAACAGTTGTAATTTGCCTGTGTTATAAGCAAAGGGCCAGGTTTGTAGCTGAGGATCAGGCTGTCAAGGTTCCTGTCTTCGGCAACTGTCCACCTTCCAAACTCCTGGACCAAGTACAAAAATTGAAGTATATTGAGGTTTTGTTAGCAAATGAGGGAAAAATGGTGAAGGAGATCAACATAGTCACATGGTGCAGTGTCGCAGTAATGTGAGCTCTGTACTGATCTGTCATGGTGAAAGGAACTGTGTCAAAAGTTGATGCTCTCTTATCCTCATCTATGGTTACAAACTCTTGACCGAAAGAACATGACTGAATATACAAGCGGCTGAAATGAGTTTCCTCCGCAGGGTGTCTGGACTCCCCCTTAGCAACAGGCTTCAGAGTAGAGCCACTGCTCCTCCGCATTGAGAGGAACCAGTTGAGATGACTTAAGCATCTGGTTAGGATGCCTAAGGTGTTCCAGGCACATCCCATCGGGAGACCCAGAGAAAAACATTTCTACAGCTTTAAACCCAGAACATTTTAAAACCTCAATATTGATAACTTGTACTAAGAGGGTGGGCATTTAATTTATCATTTGTTTTGTGCTAAATTTCTTTTCATAAGAATTTAGTTTTATTGTTGTGATAAATTACAATTTATGATGTTAAAAAAAATAATTGTATTGTCGGGACTGTTACTTTCACTATTTTCTCCACTGTTTCTTCATTGATAGTATCAAAAATCCAATTAATTTGAAAATGTGATATGATAAACACAATTACTTTGTGTGGTTTAGGGATTCAAATCACACTTCTTTACCAAACTGGTTTCCTAAAGATGTGTATTGCACATTTTTCCAAGAGCAGTATTAATATTTGTGGGGTTATGAATGCTGTGCCATGCAGTCACAGTTATACAGCTCCCTAAAATAATGAATAGTTCTTATCACCACTTTTATTGTTACCACAATAGTTCCACAAATATCAAGGTTAAGTCCATATTGCCTACCGCTACATTGTACACAAAGCTACTTGAAAAATAATATTTCCATGATTTGAGGTCATCTTATGAAACAAGCCAAACAGTCTAATTCCTTTCCATGGAGGATGATGCGATTGTGGTGGTAATTGCACTTGCGAGGGGAAGAAATTTATCGGCCCAGAGCAGAGGGGGATTTGTGCGTGTACTTCCAGAAGATTCCTCTAATCACAAATTGCGGCTGCGCTTTATTCCCCTTCCAGAGATATTCATCTGTGCTCGTGTGCCGAGGCTTCCCTTCAGGAATAAAAAGAACACACATGTTTCACAGGAAATTGTCAGAGGAACCAAGATGGATTACACATGCTGCACCAGTGGATTCACACTTTGAAAAATGATATCAGTCATCATCTCCCAGATAAAAATAATCCCAGCAAGCCGTACACGGGATGCAGGAGGAAATGAGAGTTTTCCGACCTAATCTCGGAAAACATCTCAGAATTCACTTCATTGCAGTTTAAATATTTATATGAGTTTTTTCAAAAAATTCTATCTGTTTTTTCTTAAAAAAGCAAAAAAAAGCAAACAAAAACAAAGTAAGGTCAGTTGGAAAAGAGAGAGGAGGAAAATAGGAGCTAATTCAACAACTGCTCAGTCAGTTTGATGGATGAAAATGTGGTTTTACATGAAGTGAAGTCTTACAGCTCTATTCTAAGAGTGTGTTATTTTCCAGCTAAGTCAGAAGTTACAAGGAAACAGCAAGACGAATTGAAAACCAGACTGTGGCATTTTGTTTTGCAGAGGGTTAACTCTATGATGACATTAGAATGGTTGATGTGAAGTCTTATGGGCTTGAGCGACTAACGACAGCGAAAGGCAAACCATAGACCTACAAACGGGGCGCTATAGCGACAGCAGCAACAATGGCAGAAGTTCAAATTTGTCCGTGTGTGAACATCTACATGTGTGAGTTCCAAATTTGACATGCACAAATTTCACCGCTCAATTAGTTGGAGGAGGGCAAGCAATTGTCACCTTGTTGAAAAAGTTCTGAAGGAAATGAAGTGGGAGCTATGCTGCCCTCTGTGTTTAAAAGTTCTTTAGTCTGGCTAGTTTGTTTAAACTTTTCTCTAAAACCAATAGACCTTAATGAGGACTATCAACAGAAAAAAATGTTTTCAATGCCTATAATCCACAACAGCAATATGTTCATACTCATCAAAACCCACCAATAAATAACCCCATGGAAACTTCAAACTAGCATGTTGTACGCCACGAAAATCAACACTAGTCCAGACATGAGTGGGACAGTAAAGAGTTCATTTGAAATACCTTGAAAACTTCACAAGTCCCTAAACCCCTTCATCTTGGAACATGAATGGGAACAAATGAATAAAAAGAGGATCTCAGTTATAAAGGCGGTCTGGTAGTACATCTAGAACCGACCAATGAAACCATTTACCTGAGTTTCCCTCCTAAAGAAAAGCAGATTTCAGCCCGTCGAGGTCTGAAGCAACCAATAAGATTATTTCCACCTCCTGAGCAGCTCTAACTCCGACACATGTTTGGATAAATAAAACATTTAATCTGCAGCACCGACGTGTATGTGTGCGCGTGGAGGGGTGTGTGTGGGGGTGTGCGTGTGTGTGTGCACCTCTGAACAGTGCTGGGTGTTACCCTAACTGGCAGCATCAGCAAAGCACTAATCCTCACTTTGCTTCCATTCTCAGTGTCGAGGTTGGGGGGCGGTTGCAGACCGAGCTCCTTCACGTCGCTTTCGAGAGAGAGGGAAAAAGTGCAGAGGTGTGTGTGGCGGCCCGGCAGAAATGAAAAGACACAGTCAGCTGTCCGCCGCCGCCTTGTCAGGTAGCACACCTCGACTGGAGGCGAGGTGATGAAAGAAGGCCTTGTGGGTAAAGAAGCTTTCAGTATTCAGCCTCGGCGCCGCTCATTCGCCACCAACCTCCGAGGAGAGTTGGAGCTCCTCTTTACAAGCAGATGTTCCATTAGAGCCAAATTGGGGGAAATTAGAGATTTGATGGGAAATAAATGTGAAGTGACTTTTAACATGATAAACACTGTGTTTTTTTGATGAGCATAACAGTGTGCGTCCTGAGAAATGAGGAGACTGAAATAGCGCCGGTGGACCATCCGTTCACGCGGATCATTAAATTATACCATTTATTATTACACCTGTTTCCCTACAGCGTATATTATTTCAAAGTCTTCATAAAATTAAGCCCTGAGACATGTGACAGGATTCTTATTAAAATCTCCTCAAACGGCGCAGCGGCATAAGGGAAAGAAAAGTGTGATAAAGGAAATTAGTGCAAAGTTCAACGCTTACGCCTCTTCAGCAGCGTTGTGTTCTTTTGACACTGATTCTTTCTGGAGTGCAGCTTTCTGAGCAGATGGGCTTCTAAACATTTACTCATGTAAATGGCTGTTCTCTTCAGCTCGCCTCCCCACAAAGGTTCAGTAGGACTTCAGTCGTAGGACTTCAGACTGGGGGACCAAAGCAACCACAGCAGAAGATTGACAATCATATTGCCCCCTGAAAGATTTGTGGTTTTCAGGTTACAATCAGAATACACCGGATTTTTATTCTAAATCCCCATATTTCAAAGAAATACCTTTGGCATAAATGGACTACAGCACTTCCCCAATCAAGTGAGTCACATTCACATTTGCACACAAATTTATAAACCAATACACAGATTGACAGACAATTCAACACGTGGCAGGAAGCTGGAATTGAAACCTACAATCGTCAGATCACGAGACAACTACTCTACCCGCAGAGCCACAGTCACCACTAATACACTCAGGGTGCATTCACATCAGCCCTGTTTGTGCTGCTTTAGTTAAACTCCAGTTTTTATTTAGAAAGTCTGATTCGTTTGCAGAAGCTCAATGCACAACTGAGCTCTGATGCAAACCAAAAGAGAGAACTCTGGTCTTGGTTTGGTTGAAGTGAAATCTGGAGCATATGTGTGAATGGAGACCACTCCTAAAGCAGGAAATTGACCAAAGGGCAAGGGATTCTGGGTAAATACGACCAAAACAAATGCATGTGTGTAGCATCAGCAGGAGAAATGACTCGTGGTCTTTTTCCAAACACGAAAGAGGAATCCTACAACTGCTAAAATCTGACGCCACTCCATGTTTGTTTACATTTGGCGAAGAAGGAAGTTGCGCTCAGTGTCTTCTTCAGAGGTTTTTGTGTCATATCCTTCACTGGTTCTCTTTACTGCCTCACCCCCAGGATTTTGTGAAAGCAAACCACAACAGCTGAATATGTGACAAATGTTGGAACTTTGGGTCCCAGTGTATCCGGTGTGAAAACACCCTAAATGGGTATTTTGAATGTGGGAATCTTTTCTAGGGACCTGGTCTGAACTTACACCCACACAAATTTACCCTTCGAAGGAAATTAAAAATGTGAAGATTCAATTCCAAAAAGCCAGTAAAATTAATTTCAAAGTGATTGTTAAGGATAACAACAATAATGCTACAAGAGATTTTGTTAAAAACAATTATTAATGTGTTTTTTTTTTAACATAAAATAAGGTTAGGAAAGCTGAAACACTTATTTTGAGATTACATGTAGCAAATCAGTTGCTCCTTGCGTGGTTTCCTATTAGCTTTAAACATTCAAAGACATGAGCTGAAGTACCAAACAAATGTAGCTGCCGATTTTTTAAACTGCTCCAGGCAACAATATGAGCCAGAGAACATCCTGACACCAATATTTGTCATGCTCACTGATTAATCTGCTGCTGCTCATTCTGTGAAATGTGCACCAAAAATGGATCAACAGTTCAAAGGAGAAACAAGCAAGGATAAAACTCACATCTAAACTTATTAATTCAAAAACTTGTGAAACAATTAAAATAAAAAAGTCTGACTGTAAAAAAAGGGGAATGATCATTTTTGGCACTAAATTCCCCAGAATTATTTGATTTGATTTCAGAATCTATTGCAAAACATCACCAGGTTTGTGTGTACAGCTACTAAGATGCTCCCATATCTTAGTTCACTTGAAATAAGACAAAACTGAGTTTCAAGTAGCTTTTCAGCAAGAAATAGGAGAAATAAATAAATAATTCCATAATATTGATTAAGATAGAAAAAGTATCAATTTCACTGGCAAATTGTTTAATATATGGAAAAATACCTCGTCATAAGTAGGTTTGTCATGGTAACAGTAATTATCATAACAAATGATAATGCTGTTGTTTTGAGACCATTTCTAGCCAATTTAATGATAATGCAAGTTTGCCTTCTGAAAGAGTAATAAACTTTAGTTTTGTATCGATGGAACAGGAAGACATTTTGAATATCCAAAATAAAACAATAAATAAAATGAAAATAAAAACCACAAACATCAGAAACCGTAAATAAATTGCCCAAAATCAAAATCAGATTAACTTATCACACGATTAACTGATTAATTGCTTATTGTGACAGGATTGGTCATAAATAAGATTTTGTGTTTTTGCAGTGTACTTGTACCTTCTGTGTTGAGGGTGTGAAACCTGGATGACGCCTACATGAACAGACTCAAAGGTCCAACCCAGATGTTTGTCTTAGGAAAGAAACATGGAGTATTCGTCCCTGTGTTTAATGCAGCCATGCAGACTCAACGCTGCAGCTTGTGAAACAACAGCTGATTGAACTCGCCTGCCGTGAGCAACCAGACACACTCCATTTCTCCTCAGTAGTGACATATTCAAATGCTGTTGCAGGCTGGTGTGTGTAGCTGGCAGGGCCCGCTCCCATCCTGATCAGCAAGACCTGCTCTGCTCCGCTCTGCTCTGTGCTCTCAGCTGCTTTGTTCCAGCTGATGTCATCTAAACCTCGTCCCTGCAGGGTTGTCTGGGGTAGATAAGACATACCCTCCTTCTGCCGGTGTCCTACCAAAAAAAAAGAAAAACGAGGCTGCTGCTATGAAGATGGATTATCCAGCTGGTGACACAGGTTCCCTTTCTGCTGGAGCCACTCTGGAGTGCTAACGCAATTAAGGCAATTAATCTTCAACAAAAGGGGTTCACAGCTACCTCTAATGATTTTGCACCTTTCTGCACAGTTGTGTAACCGTGCAGACCGGCTCAGACATGCACGCACGCAACTCCTCATGCACACAAACGTAATTATTTAATCAGGGTCGCACACAGTACGTGCAGAAACGCAACTCAAAGTTTATATCACACAGCTAATGAGTAAGAAAAAAATATGTTTATTTGGCTCCATCATTTGCAGCGTAGTCTTCTGGACGGTGGGCTGAGCTTACAACAGCTGCGTGAAGCATGGGGGAGAGGCTGCGGGTGGGCAGGGAGTCTTCCAAACTTAACTGGGAATTTGCAGCACAACAGATTGGTGGTGTATGATTTACTGCTCCTGGTAAGAATAAACAACAACTAACAAACCAAAAACTAACCGAGGCTGAAGTCAAACGCTCTGTGTTACATCAAGCCATTCGAGAGAACAAAGTGTGTCGAGACTTGACTGCTCCTTCTATCTCCTACATGTGGAGGCAGGTCTGCTTCTAAAATACTGCTATTGAGTAAATAGATCAAATATCTGGAACAGGTGCTACAAGCAGCTCAACAAGGTCATGAAAATCAATGGAACTGAGGAGGTTTATACAGGCGTATAGCATCACAACTGTCCGTAGTGCTGTGAACAGAATTCAGGGCTTCTGCTGGTTCCACCAACTCAAACTGAAGACTTTTTAAGACCATTGTGAGTGGAATTGAACGGAGCAGTGTTACGTAAAATTGACTTTTTGAGATTTACATCAATGAGTTACATTATTCCCTCATCAAAGACATACCTGAAGTGTTGCCTTGATTTTTTAATCTCCATGGCAACCATTCAGCTGTGCAAAACACCTTCAAGGCACAGATCCTCCTCAGACCTGCAGTTTCCTAGTTTCTGCCTTACAGAGCAGCCCTTTCTGCAAGTCCCCCACTGACCTCCTTCAGGCTAGCCAACAGCAATTAGCAAACACCTGGTGGAACTGCACTTCTACTGAGCTCATTATAGGAGCTACTTCTCAGAGCAAGACTGGTAAAAACGTTAAAGGGTTAATAGAGGAGCCATGTTGTGATGACTTTCTGAAGGCAGAGTTTTCAGAAAGAGCAGAACTCTCTTAAAGAGACAGAAGTATTAAATTAGGAAGCTAACATAGCTCCTTGATTGTGCTATAAAAAGGAAATAATATATATAACTTTATAGCATTATAACATGATGCAAAGCTCAGAAAGGTTAATTTTGCATAATACTGCCCCTTTCAAAGCAGTTCAATAACTCAGATGAACCAACCAGAACCAATTCATGAACATCTCATTTTGACCTGATGAATTTCATGATGGTTCAACTCCTGTGCAACACAAACATCTCACATCATTTCAAAAATTATGCCATGACACAAAAACAAGAAAATTGGTAATTCACATCCATTAGTCAAAATGCAAAAAGCAGAAGTAATGTCACAATTTCAGACAGCATGATATGACTTAACGCCGTAGTGAGCCCAAAGCTAGGACAGATTTTACTGAGAGTGCGTTTAAAAGGCAGATTGGTCCAATGATTACCGCAGCAGATGCTGAGCATTTTTCCTTGTGATGTGCACAACAGCGTGGCGCAAGTGTGCATATGTCGCGGATGAGCAGAGAAGCAGATAATAGGGAAGAGAGACAAGGAGAGACGCAATAAGCACATTTAAAGGAGCTGACACGTGTTTTCAAGCTACATAAACGGCTTTTCTAATTCCTGGCTGGCTACAGCCTCTGGGATAGAAAACATTTCAATATAAACCAGTGTGGACTGAGTTGAGTTGTGATTGTGAAGCTGTGATTCTCCCTTTAATTTAGCAACAGCCTACTAGGTAGTCTGAGACTCAGATGATATTCAAACCTACAACATAAAAGCAGAAAATCAAGTAGGTGTTAAAATATGCTAAAGTTGATCTTTGTTTTAAAATATCATTACATATTGCTTTAAAATGTGACTGCTCTCTCATGCAGAGTCATACAAACTTCTAATGTACATAATTGATGAGACTTCATGGTAGGAAGGTTTACAAAAATATAAATGGTAAATTCATACACCTTTCTGTTTTAAACTTTCAAAACAAAGACAAAAAACTGAATGGATGGATGAAATCATAAACCAAGCTGGCCCTATTAGAAGTCATCATTTCCCCCATTGGTAACTCTGGAAATGATTGTAAATAACCATAAGTTTTGGAGTAATTTCTCCAGCCACGCCCTGACCTGAACTCACTTACCTACAACTTGTCTGGCAACATGAAACAGGCTGAAAGCTCTAAAAAATTACAAACATTTGTAATTTTTTTCCTAAGTATCCAGCTATGAATAACAATAAATTCTGAGCTTTTTAAGACTTTTCCAACAGTATATTAACAGTAGACAAAAAATGCAAGATGCAGATGAAATTGATGAAAATAAATTCCACCAAAGCACCATTACCAACAACTCTGATTGGTTAATCACTCTGTCGCGACGGCTGTTTAACACTCCAGCCCCAGACATTTGAAATCACTCTGAACAATAAACTCAAATCAACAGATTCAAAAGGTCTGAGTGCAGCGTGATTGAAGTGGCACAGGGCAACTGAAGGGCACCAGGAGCGAAACCACTATGCAAATCCCCCTTCCACTTTTGTTTGACAAGCAACAACACTGCTTTGTGTATATGCAAAACCTTGGCAAGACACTGAGCACACAGCCCTGCTGTCGGAGCGAAGCCACGCTCGGGTGCTGACACCCACTGGGTGACCCCCCCTGCCTGCAGTGACGCTTCAGGGCCAGACTTCACACTTCACCCAGACAGACATGCTCCAACGTTACGTGAAGCAGACAATCACATTGCCGAGGTCACACAAGGTCGGACTGTGGGATCGCCCTCTGCTCCTCTACAGCTTGGCAGCGTGTCAGGAGTGGACTCACTTGATTTCTGGAGCCTCCACCCTCCCCACTGAGGTGAAAACTACTTGATTAGCACTTTGAATTTACTCAGCAGCTGGTCTGTTTGGCCCCCACCAAAGAGCTGCTGATAAAACTCAGTGGATCCCATTATCCATTACTCAGTTAGGCCTCACGCTGTTCTCTTCCTCTCAGCCGGCTGCTACCACATGTGAGGAGTGCCTTGGAATCCCTCTGGAGATAGAATGAAGAATTTCACTGCATTTCAAAATGCACTGCTAGCCTCTTTGAAAACACCCCCACGTAAAGTTTAAGCATTACACAGCAATTCAAGAAAGGTGTCATATTACAAAGTTAAAACGATTCCTATTAAAGAACTCCGTTTGCTAAAGCAACAACACGGTGGCCACTGGTGCACAGCTTTTCTGTAGCGATGAAACAGATAAAAAATATTGCTTTGTTGTTCCCTGGCTGCGTTGGCATTTCAGCCTCGTATTGATTTTATAATATATCTTGTGTTACATTTCACTAAATCATTTTGAAATGTACCATGGGTATATGAATTTAAAACACCTGCACCGTGTCGCCAACTTACCGTCAAATCCTGGTTTGGAAACTTATATCAAAATAACTCAGCAAAGTAATTCATATCTCCGTCATCAGAATATTGGAATTTTAAGATCTAGAATGATTGTATAATCATTCTAGATCAGTAAACAAACCAGTTTACTGAGAAGGTAATGTAGAATCTGTGTAAGACAACTTGTGCAAACAGGAAAGTAACTGGCTTAATTTATTAGACCACCTATAAACTTCTGATTTTGAAGATACTAATAAGTAAATCTCTCACATATTCTCTCATTATTATGGCATTTAGTAGATAGAACTTATTTTCTAACTTACCTAAAAGAAGACTTAACTCTGATTTAACTTCAGACAGAAAAAAGATGCATGTGTCTTTTTATTCAGTGTATGTAAACTTCTGGTTTCAATTACATCGTCATACCAGTAAAGAGCCCATTCATAACTTTGCTATATTAACTTCTCTACTGGCAAAACTCCCATCTTATGTAGCTAATTTTACAAACTTTGTATTTCTATCTCTTTGTTTTCTATACCCGTCCAAAGCAGTAAACAGCTACAGTGTGGTCAGGAAAACTCATGCATGCAAGGAGAAAACAAGCAAACTATACACACAAAAGTCCTAGTGGAGATCAGAACAGGACTGTTGTATTGATTGCACATCAGTAACCTCTGATGAACATCGCTTCTCTTTTGTGAGTGCAACAGAAAACCAACTGGTCCAGATTGAGAGGGAACGCTGCGTTCCTCACTGTGGTCGTAGAACTCCAGGTCAGCACTTTTCTTCTTTGCAGTGATACAGGTGAGTGTGTGACAGTTTGTCCAACTAGTCTACAAGTGTGACATTCGACAGCATTGTGTGTAGAAAGTGATAGTGATGTATTAGTAACACTGTTCCATTCATACCAGCTATATGGTCCATGAACAGCTGCATTACTGTTGAATTACCAGACGTTCATTCCAACTATGGCTCCACCATTACTGACATTTTCCTCCTTCTGTTTTATAGTTTTGATTGACAGTATTTCCAGGCAGTACTGAGAAACTAAGTAATTAGGGTAAGGATGGCATGTTTACATTTTTAGAAAAAAGTAAATATGAAATCCTTCTCAGGATTTGACCTGCAGCCTGCACTGGGATGGTTTCAAACAAAGAAAATTAAGGTCTTCAGGTAATGGAGAAAACAATAAATAATAATATAATTATTGTATATAATACATGTATAAAATACACTCCACAATAAACTGTGGAGTGTATTTGATACCCTTCAATAAAATACAGTGAAAATAATTATATTCAGAAGTCACCTAATTGGTAGAGATTGGAACTGAATTTCAAAGTTTTGTTGTTAGAGGAAGCCATGAACAAACAGCATTGTGAAGACCAGCGAATGTATTATGCTTGAACATCTCACACTGCACTGTTCAACACAACATCCTAACATATGAAAAGTATGAGACAACTCCAAACCTACCAAAATATGTCCGTCTACCTAAACTCACCATGTTTACATGCACAGTATGAAGGCTCTCACTATTCACGGATGGCTGAGATTTCATCATTGAGTAAACTGATCTCCTACATTTTGTCCTCAAGATGGTTCCAACTAATAACCTTATCAAATCTCTGTGTGGCATACTAAATAGTTTGATGTGAACACTGTTACGGCGAACAAGCTTACTGTGAGACACTACATGGTCATAAAGGTTGGCCTATGTGCAGACATGTCTGGTGGACATCTGCTTGGAGTACTCATTGATTCTGCCTTGAATACTCACAAACCTCCATGGTGTGAAGCAGACCTGAGTATGAGAGAGCCTTTGGTACATACAAGGACAGACTATATATTCTTCGAGCAGTGTGGACCAGCAGTCAGTGTTTGAAATCTCAACCACAGACGGTTGAGGTTTCATAGCTGAAAGTACTGATTTCCTACATTTTCTCATGGCAAATTCCTTAAATTCTCACAATCCTAATGGAAACATGCAAGTTTGTTTAGTTAGTTGGGCATCTAGCACTGTTTCTTCTCCACCGCACAAATGTTGTTGCTGCAAAGTGGCAGTGTGGTTGATTGTGCCGACTCTCCCTCATCAGCTCCGTGTCGCATACAAAAGAGTTGGATGTGAGCACTGTTTCCCATACTGAGTGCATGGTCGTAAAGATGTATCTATGCTTAGGCGTGTCTGGCAGATGCCCACTTTGACTACACACTGACTTCCACACAATGTATGCCCCAAGTATGGATGCCTTGAACCTGGAGGAGCTGCACAGATCTACAGCTTAGGTATGTTGCTCTACTCACTAGACAAGTATCAGCTGTGCACCACACCAATCAGACTTTTATGGAAGAGTTGGAAAGGGTTGAAACAAAGGCATAAGAAGGCATGCAGGGATCACACCAAAAAACTAACATTGAACATCCCCCTAAGCTTGTCATTTCCACAGTAAAACATGGTGGCAGCAACATTTTCCTGTAGAGAATGCCTTTCTTTATAGGAGGCAGGAGAAACTGATGGTATCTGATAGCAAGATGGGCACTTCCTGGTAGAAATTCTGTTAGAAGCAGCAAAAGACTTAAAACTGCAGGTTTACTGTCAAGATGGCCATCTTCAGTTTGTTCAAACACAGATCCACACACCCAGCAGAGTACTTCAAGAATCTCAGTCTTGCTAATGGTGAGCAAGGAGAAATATCCAGCAGTTCTAGCAGAAAGACAGAAGCAAACAAACCAAATGATTTACCTGCTGCTCCCCTGCAGGGGTTCGGTGCCCTTCCGCCATGACATCACGCCCCAAGGAGACATCTTGGGCTTGCACTCGATGAGGATGTCTCCTCCCACTTTCACCAGCGTCTGACTCTTCAGTTGATTGTGAGAAAAATCCGGGGCAACCGCTGAGAGAAGAGAATTGCAACAATTGTCTGTTAAACCATCTCTGTGAAGACTTTCTTTAGTCTAATTTATCTCTGACCATTTATCTCCTATTAAACACGTCACACTGCGGGCTGTTTTTTTTTTTTTTTCTTCAAAATGAGCTCATTAGGAAGCATAATTTCCCACCATGGGTAATTCAAAGAGAAGAGATTGCATAATTAGCAATCAGACATCTGATGTGGAGTTTGATGTTGGTTTATTAGTATTAATCTCTGTCAGACAGAATGTGATTCTCCCTCTTTGTTTTAAGTCTGATTTGTAGCTATGCTACCATCTCAAACCACCAGCACTTCTTTCCTTTGACCAGAGAGTTTTGCATGAACATGATCTTGATGTGACACGTTGAAGGAGAAACAGAGGCTGAGATTGAAGACTGACAATCTTGACAAGTCAGATGGGCCAAGACTTCTCTGCTGAACAAATCTGATGTACATCACTGTCAGTCACACACATACGTCTTATAATTAATGCTTTTCAATTAGTGGTCAGAAAGGTGGGGAGTCTTCTGATAGCATGGCTTACAGGGAGGGAGACAAATCACACTGCAGATACAGACGAGGGAAAGTTTGATGGCATCTCTGATAAAAGTATTTATTCTAGACATTTATGTCTAGAATAAATATTTTTTTTCTTTGCAGCAAGATGGCCATACACTAGCTGCACTTACATTAGCCATAAAATTGCACAAATTGAAATTACAAAAATAAATTTGTTCAGACTCACGTTTTTCAATAAGTCTTGAGCTATGATGAGATGATTGTTTTGGTCGTATCAAAATAGATATAGTTTGCAAAACTGCAATGGAAAAACTTTTGTCGCATCACAAGTCATGATCAAACACCGGACGTTACTACTGGCGAAAACACTGAAGGAGACGACAGGAAGTGGTGGGAGGATGATAGTTTGTTCAGTTTTTTTCTGGACAATGTGCAGATGGCTCCACCAGAACTCTCACAGCATCATAGTTCATAAAACGTTGTGTTATTCAAACATGTTGAATCCATAAAATTATCAACTACAATTTCCCCAAAACACCGCAAGTCGCTCCCAAGTAGGCAGGGCTTTTCGTTCCAACTCCTGAATAAAATGCTGATGTCTCCTCTGATTGGCTGATAGACGAAGAGTGCTAAAACCCTGAATGAATTATGACTATAGCTCATATAACTGTTTACATCCGTGGTTGCCATGATTTTTAATGATTTAACATGTGAACAAGCTTATTCACATGTGATTTTAACCTAACTTATTCTTTCAATTGTGAACTTGTGTTTTCTTGACATCAGCAGCATATCGACAAAGACATTTGAAATGGAAAAGCAGCTACTTTCATTTGGTTGCATTAAATAAATGTAACCAATAAATACATTTTATAAAAATTTTTTTTAACTTTTTTTTTTTGAAGAATATTACATACAACTGTAGCCATCACAGTTGTCCCCCATATCATAGCTTGTGTCTCTCTAGGCCACAGAGACGCTGAGCCTCACCTATGACTCGGAGCTCTGCGTTGGAGTAAACCTCGCCGTGCTTATTCCCAGCCACACACTGGTACATTCCGGTGTCGGACAGGGTTAGCCGACTGATTGACAGAATCCCATTGGCAACCTGTACGCGCTCCTGTGGACACAGAGACACACACCTTTAATATGCCTTTTTCCCCCAGTGCTCATCTACATAAAAACAGCCACGCGGCGGGCCTGTGAAATATGGCGCAGAAGTGACAGACGTGGCAATAAATCTAGGTTTTCATCACTAATGGAGGGAAAGGCTTGGGTGGATGGAAGCAGGCTAGCAGAAAATGACCCTAATCAATCTACATGTTTATGAGAGAGAAATAAAACCATGCCCTATTTATATCACCCCCCCCCCAACACACACACACACCCTGCTGAACCACAGGGCCTGTTTCCCCTTCAGCAGAAGGAAGGGATAAGAGGGGAAGGAATATCATAACATCGGAAAATTGCTTTGCAGATCCCGTAGGTATACCCTTTACATACTAAGTGATGTGTACCTGGTAATGCTCTGAGCTTTTCTTCATCTGTTTGGACTATCAGATTCAGTCCCCTGCAGGGCAAATCAAGCTCATCGTTGAGGCATCAAATTAAAATGTGTTTAACGGCTGCAGAGCACGATGAACCAAAAACTGGGCTGGATCACTTGATCAGCTGAGTAGTTAATCTCCAATAGACTCTTTTTCTGCTTATTGAGATAAACGGCTGTCAGTAAGAAACCGACTTCCTCGCAATGCCAGATTATAAGGGATTTAGTTGTTCCATTGGTATAAACTTAGCATCTTGCTGATCCTACAAATTTGTGATAACATGCAGTGCACTGAATCATTAGCTCAGGTTAAGCTAATGGCTAAAATGAGCTCCATATTTCCTATTTTGATGGTTAAATTTTTTTTTGGCTCAGTTCAGTAAAATGTTGGTCTTATCTCAAGTTCTTCTATCCCTCCTTAATACAAGCAGTAAATGTTTTAGGGCCTGTCATCCGTCTCTGCAGCTTTGTGAGGTTTCGGCTTTCCATGCCCTCCATCTCCCGTGTTTTCCTCCGACTCACCTTCAGTGTCATTAGAGCCCATTTGAACTCCAGTCGCAAAGGAAGGGGAGGATTAAGGCGTTGTCACATGAAAACGGAGGCTGTTCTCACTGAGAGATCACAAACTAATCCTGCATTTGAGAAGGTTGTGCCGGAAATTTCCATAGTGCTCAGCAGCTCCGGATGTGCAGGGGCGAGCATCCCTTCTGGCGAGCCAGGCAAATGGTGGCGGGTATCAGTCTGTGCAGGAGGGAAGCACTCCCATTTACAGCTGCTATTAATTAGCCATGACATTCCTCTAAAATCAGCAGTTTTTGGCTCTGGGACCTGGGGGGACCATCTGTACCCCTTCTGCAGTGCAAAAGTGATTGGCCATGTCATGTAAACTGAACACTGAACTGATATGGTTGCCACAAAGAAAATGCACAATGTTAAATTATATATAGATATATATATGAATTTCTAGTGTTGATATATGAAAATATTTCATCTGACTGCTCCTGGACTGTTTGAGCGGTATCTACTCATTATTTATGAAAATGCTATATATATTAAATATGACCTGAGAAAATTATATAACACCTTGAATTTGGGCCTCTGTCTCTTTAAAAACTCCTGCTCGTTCTGAAACTCCGCCTTCAGGAAGTCATCACAACATGGCTCCTTTTTTAAGCAAGGGAGATTGAAGTCCCTTTAATAACAATTTTATCAGCATTGTACCGAGAAGTAGCTCCTATAATGACTTCAGCAGTTCCACCAGGTGTTTGCTAATTGCTTCTGGCTAGTCTGAAGGAGCTGAGTGGGGGAGGGCTGCTCTGTGAGGTGGAAACTTGGAAACTGTAACTCTGAGGAGGAGCTGCATCCTCAAAGCCAGCACTAGGTCCAACCAGGAGTTTTTGCACACCTGAATAGTTGTCATGGATATTAAAAGGTTAATCAAACATGCACAAAATAATCAAGTCAAAGCACCAGGTATATTTTTGATGAGGGAAAAGCAGTATAATGTGATGCAATCCACAAAAAATTCAATTTTACATAATTCTGCCCCTTTAATTTCTAAAAGTTCTTTCTCACACTCTCTTTCTAAATAAGTACAAAAATCAACATGTTTTCTTTTTCAAATTGATAGGAAATACCCAAGGGTTTAAGAGAAAACTGAAATCTCTTCACTGCCTTCCTTAAATATGGAGATGTAAAAGTAACAGAAAGCAACAACTGAATCAATCGAAATGAATCTTAATCTCCGGAGTTTAATCCTCAAAACACAAGAAAAGGAAAAGGCCGCTACAGAGCTGCACACTATTATTATTCACCAGAGCAGAACAGCAAGATAAATCTGCTTATTGTTTCCAAAGATCTTTGATTAATTTACCATATGTGCTCAACTGAAAAGCAAGCACAGCAGCAGACATGAAGAAAGCTCCCAGGTGGCTTGCAGTGAGAGGAACAAAACCTTTAAACTGAGCCTCCTTACTTTGAAACAGCACCAATTAACAAGCAAATCAGGGAATTTTAACCATCTCCCCTTAACTACAGCAGTTAACCTGCCTTTAATGGGATTACTCACTACCTAAAATCTGAATCTTTTACTTCAGACGTCTATAAGGGAAACCCCTGGTTCAAGTAGTTTACTACAGTAAGACATTTGTCCTCTGAATGAACTAAATCTTCTTTCACTGAAGAGTTTTCTTTTAATTGCATAGCCATCCTAATCCTGAAGCCACTGACAATAAATCAAGAGATTGAAGTCCTTCAGACGGAAACAGCCAGAAGAAAAGGAACATTCAGATGAAGCATTAGCTTTTCACCCAGTGGGTCATAAAAAGAACCACGATGGCAACTGGATCCCCAGACTGGAAACTGAAGCATTCTCACTCAAAAGCTGAGAAAAAAGGAGAGGAAAAAGAAACAAAGAAATTAATTTGTCTGAAAATTGTTAATTGTTGGTGATGGTTAATTCAATAAAAGGATCCCCACAGACAGCTCATGCCATGATCTATGCTATGCTATTGAACAATAATCAGTTATTGACTACAAATAAATTAACTTTGTAAATGTATTTACAAATAAAGCTTATATATTAATCATTTATTTTAGCAACTCTATTCACAAAGTGAAACAAATCACACCTGGACTGAAGTATCCACTCTGATTAAAGATTGTTTACAGTACAGTTTGTGATGTGTGTATGTTTAGTTTGGCTGTAAATACTGATCAAATTCTGTCATATGTCGTCTCCTGAGCCGGGTGTATTACAGCCCTTAGCCTGCAGGAGGAACGCTCCAACTTCAGCATAATTAGGGAAAGTAATGATTACGTAAATGACTCCACTTGCATGGGATCGATGGTGGTAACATCAGTGCAGCAATGATGTAATCAGTTAGTCACTCATTCAAAACAGCGAAGATAAAAAATACAGATGATACCATGTGGATCCATTAGTCGGCGTTATCAGCACATTGGTACACCGTCACCTTCCAGGACCCCCAGGTCAATCACATTCTACAGCTGCCTCATATTTGTGACAAACTCCTCACATTATGCTGTAATACGCTGATTTCCATTTTAAGAGATGATACTCGCGCTACTCCCCCTTAAAGCTGCATATTTGACATATTTAATAAAACTGTCACCATGTCATGACAGTATAAAATGAACCAGATCATCTGTGAAAAGATCGATCTCAAGAAATGCTACGCTCCTGACCGAAAACAACCAATCAGAGCCAGGAGGAGGGTCTTAGCACTGTCAATAAATTTTATGTACTTGCTGCTAAATTAGCATTCACTACAGGCTGTGCTGATGGAGGGAAGCTATATTGTAGAAGAGAGTAATGAGGGTTGGGTGGTGAGGGGCTGAGTAGCATGCACACTGGCATGATTTTCAGCACTAACACCTGCCTCCTGGCTCTCATTGGTTGCTTCTAGTTAGCATTGGGAGAAGGAAGGAGCTACATTTTTTTCACATTTTATCTTGCTCATACTATGCTGTCACCACATGGTGAAAGTTTCAACAAATATGTAATAATATTTTTATAAAAGTTACATATTGCAGCTTTAAGTGAAAGGCACCCCGTGACATCACATTTACTGTCAGAAAATGACAGTAAAGTTCTGCCAGCGGTGAACTTAAAAATACAAAGAGCACAAACCTTTTAGTATTTTCTAAAAGAGAATGAAAGAAGGAAGAAAATGAAAAACATTTCTAAGTCTGGGACTCTCCACAGACATCTGCAAACAGGTCTGTCTTCTGAGACCGTGTCGACTGGGACAGGAGTGCTCTGTAGGCATCAATGTATTATAAGTACTTTTGACAGTTATATTGTCTCTCAGGGAAAACAGGAATACATTTGATTTATTCTTTTTTTCCTCTGTTTTAAAGATTGTACATACTACCCCATTATCGCCCCCTATGAAAGTGTAGTCGAAGTTCCACATCTCTGAGACCAATTCTGTGATTCAGCTGGGCTACAAATTGTGTGAATATGAAAGCATGTTTTGTCTGCACAGTCACAAGGCTTGCTTTGCCTCCCTAGGATGTCTTGTACCTTAACACAAATACAGCACATTCAGGACAACAATCAAGATGGCCGCTCGTTCCCTCTTACAGGGCGGCTGCTTCTTCCCAGGCAGAAAAGTATCAACAGAAATACAGTCCAGTGAAGAAGCAACTCAAAAAAGACCTCAATCGATTCCCAGTAATAACTAACAACCAGTGCCCCCCCACCACTGCTCCTCACACTGCTGACCTTTCCCTCTTCCACTCATTAAGCAGCAGTGGTTAATGGTGGCATTTCAAACAATGCAGCACCTTCGCTGATTAATCCATTCACCCATGCTTTCTGAATATATCCATTTATTATGTCTATATTAAGGAGGAATGTGCTGCACAAACGTCAGGGCAGTTGATGTAACCTTTAATCACACTCCAAGCACGGCTAACCCAGACAGGCGACTGGGTTAGCCATTTATTCCGAGCGCTACCATTTGAATTTATTTATCCCATCAAAAATTCCTAAGTACATCCAGATACTTAGGAATTTATCTGGATAAGAAAATAAATCTCATCAAATGTAATAGAATATTAAATCTTTTTAAGAAACTACCTTATAAGACCTTATAAGAAACAAGAGGGAGATTTTTTTTTTGTACCACCATAAAAAGGTGTTGATAAAACACATTGCTGTTGGCAAAACAGACTGTTGATTGTGCTCCCCTGACAGTAAACTAAATCTGTTTTTATGTGAAAGAGGCTGCGCTGAGTGGAGCGCTGCCTCGGGTTATGTGGTGACAGACCCGGGTTCATTCCTACCTCATGTAGAACACTCAAGCGCTGATCTGTGTCCTCCGGTGTGTTTGTCACCGTCTTTGCATAATGAAGCAAATTAACACATTGGTAGTTTATTTATCAAAGGCAAGCGGTGCCGCAGTGTCCAATCAGTCAGCTTGAAGGTATTCAGAAAAAAGGGAAAAAACATCAAATGTAATAATCTAATATAAATAATAAAGAAATCACACTTTTTCATATGCCAATCCTGCTTTCATCTGCAGTGGCACAGAATTAATAACTGAGGTTAGTAAGAAGAGATTTAGCAGATGATTAGTGTAGCTTCTACATCAAGCTGCTTTTAAACACTTGGCCTGTTTCTTTGATCTACGCAGCACAGTGGGGCATGGTTAAAAACCTTTGAAAGAAACGCTTTTTTGTGGATGATTATAATTAATACAGAGCAAGGTGTGCTTAGTATGAATGTTTGGCATTCTTCATTTGCTAGATTGAGAGTGAAATTTATAGAAACGTGTTAGTGTGCCCACTGTTTAAGTTTGGAACTTTATGAGCTTGGAGACATTTGGCAGACCTCACCTCTGTAGATTCCAGGTTTTCTCCGTTCTTCATCCATCTGTACGAGGGTTTCGGTTTCCCCGTGGCTTTGCACTCCCACACCAGCGAGTCATCGATGAACTTTTGGACATCTTGGGGCTTCTCGATGAGATGAGGCGGAGCTGGAAACATGGAAAGGCAAAGTAAACAGGATTACTGCTTTGAAAAAGTTGTTCAACAATTAACATACAAGTCATAAAAATAAATGGGAGTAAAAAGTCAAATTTGAACTATATGACCAAGGCAACTCTCTTCTAAAATTTAGGACAAGATCAGTTTATTCAGTTGAACCATGGGTAGTTTTCAGAAATTGACAAATACCCCTGACATCCTGCTGTTTTTTCTTGAATAAACCAACCATGCAACCACAGATGGTTGCATGGTTGGTTGCATCCATCATCCATCCAACTAATCAATCCATCATCCATCCATCTATCTAGCCAATCAGGTTTGTTATGAGCCAATCAGGTTCATCGCAAACAACCAATCATGTAACCACCCAACTAACCATCTATCCAGACAGACAACTGAATGCCCAAATAGCTAATCAGCCACCCACCAAACCAAGCAATCAACCAGTCTACTATCAAACCAATACACTGACTAACCAACCAGTCAACAATACAAGCAGCCATAAAATCAAAAATGAATCAGTCAACCAACAAGGCCACTGACTTACCAAACATTCAACAAAGCAACCAACCAAACAACTAACCAAGCAGCCAGCAAGTCAGCCAACCAACCAACCGTCCATACAGTCAACCAACAAATCAACCAGCTAACCAAGAATTCATCAGCAACACATCTACCAACTGACTAACCAAAAAAAAAACAAAAACAAAGTCAATAGACCAAATGAATAATGGTCGCTACAAAAATAAAAAAAATAAAATAAAACATTGGTTCAAAAACAATAAATTACCATAAAATTTAGATAAAACTAAACTTATAATATTTGGAAACCATAATAAGCAAGAAAATAACTATTGACAGTGTTGAACGAGTTCATGACATTTTATATAGTAGACTCATTGTACAATATTTGACTTATTATGTGGAAGTTTGGATAAATACATACAAAATTAATTTATTTAAAGCTGTTGTATTTAATACAAAAAAGCCCACAAAAAAACCCCAATCAAAATATTACATAAAGTAGGATAATGAGAACATACAAATCCATTACTGAGTGTCTGGCAGATCCATAGTAGAACAAACTTTCTCTACTCTACTTCCTGTTTAGCTACTGATGAATAAAGGCCACCAGTGTCAATTTTTTTTTAAAGGTGTGCATGAGTGGACAAGTGAGGTTGAATGTACAAACTGAAACCAGAAAGAAAAAGAAGAAGAATTGTGAACACTTCTGTAAGTGTTCGCAGCCTAAGAAAACAACAGCTTTTACTATTTATCTTCAAGTCTTTATTTATTACTTTAATGTTTCTGTTTTTTCCTCCAGAATATCTTTTATTTTCCAAGAGTGGCTACACCTGAATGAAAATGAAAAATACTGGCTCCATATACATTAGGGCTGTTCCCAGTGCCATAAAATTACTCCATTCGATAGAATCTGAATAAATGATGGTATAATTATACAGGAGGAGAATTGATTCTTCCTGTATCATGCAGGTAACCCAAGGCTAGTTAATGATTCAACCGAAACAAAGGTACATAAAGCTAGATTTGTAAAGCTCTTGTTGTGTTCTGCTTTCTACATTCTTCTTGATGTTCAGGTCAAGGCTTTATCACCCTATATCACAGAAGGCTTTTGGCAGGATTAAATGAAAGGCCGAATGCACTTTTCCATTCCACAGACCTCACCTAATGCCACTCTCAAGGACTGACCTTTGTCAAGCCTTTTCACTAACAGCCTACACTAATTAGCTCCCACTATACGATATATTGCCTTTGGGTGAAGCAGAAAAACATAGAGAGAACTCCACTGGCTCTATACGTATATCTGTCAGTATAGCTTAACAGCTTCAACATGGAAGTATAGACAGTGTGTGTGTGCATGTGGCTTTGTATTTGATACACAGCAAGGACTAACAACAAATACTAAATTGTGGGGACTGACTGTTCTTTATGAGGCCAAAGCCACAGCAGAAGAAGTGTTGCTTTAAGTTGGGGGTTAGGTCTAAGACTAAGGTGTGAACTGAGTTTAGGTTAGGGCCCCCCTCCCATTTGGATAGTGAATTACCATTGAAATGCATGTCTTCCGCACTGGAAAGGACCCAAACGTCCTGTTTTTCCAACAAGATTAAATTGGCAAGCAGTCTATGTGGTTGAAATGGGAAAATTCTGTATGGGTAACTTTTGCAATACCTGAAAATTCCACACGGTGGCAACTGTGTCTAGTTTTTTTCTTGATCGTTGTCTTTTACAGCCATGTTGTTGTCCAAATAGGATGCATGTGTATAAATGAGAAAAGTTAGCTTTTTAGCTAGCCGGTTAGCTAAAAACCGGCTAGCTATAAAGCTAGACGGGACAGTCTGCATTTTTGTTAGGTTCGGAAAGGTTTTAGGCTCCTATTCCTGGGTTGGCATGATTCTTTGTTCTATCCATGGTTCTCCAGCACCAGGGGATTTTTGATAAAGACTACCCATATTTTGGGTTCTTGTTCCTGGGTGATGGCGGTCCCTTCAGACCATGCTTGGACAAGGAGATCTTTGGACAGTTTACCTAGGTCCTGGGCTCCTGTCCTGGGTTCACATGGTTCATGGTTAGGGTTAGTTATATACTGGTAATTGTAAGGTTAGGGTTGGGCTGCAAAAATGAATGAAAAACGAAAGGAAATAAATGCAAAGTCCTTGTGAAGATAGACATAATATGTGTGAGTTAGTGGGTGTGTGTGCGTGTGTTTGTAGGCTTTTGTAAGGTTGTAGCTACACAGACAACCTTACAAAAAACAGTCAAACATAAACAGGTTGGTCTGGTGTACTTGCAGTGTCATTAAGAAGTGTTTATCCCCTTACTTTTCCTTTTTTAATCACACTTAAATGTTTTAATATCCAACAAAGACAGCCTGAGGCTGTCTTTTATTATAATGAGCCCATGCCTGCCCTGTCTGCTCTGTTTTTGTGTTGCCTTTTTTTCTATTTTTGGAGCCTTTCTTTCCATAATCCTCAAATCTACAAATTATGGATCTGGTCAACCGGTCTCTCAATGCAATTGATAACATTTTCTTGACGAGAAGACTGGGCACAGAATTTCATGATAACGGGATTTCTGCTGTTTGGAACTTGGGTATGCCTGGCTTATCGACAAATTTGTGAAGAACTTGGCCGGACTAGCGAACACTCAGACTGTTGGTCCTCAGCCCAGCTTAGGACTCTAAAACTCACTAACAGAATGGAATCAATCGCTAGTTTTGGTTCAGTGGAACGGCCACACTAATTTGAATAATTGGGAACTGAGATGCATTGGTGAGACTTTATGGGAGATTGAAATTTATAATCTACCAGACCTAAGACATTCTGTATCTAAATTGGCTTTCCCATGTTGCCTTGGAAGGACTGCATATTTCCAATCTCCTTGAAGATATGTAAACATAACGCTCCTTCCCACCTCACCCCCTCCTCCTATCAGCCATGTGACTGAGGAGCTGGGCGCTCCCAAGGACATATTCACTGATAACATCATATCGGACTCATGTCGGGACACTGAGCTACATGGTTGACATGGCAATTTAAATGCAATACACTTCTTGATGTCAATGCCTCCATCCATGTCTTTGTTTTGTCTGAATGTGGAGTGTGCAAACTTTCCTAATGTGTCCTTCTCTTGTTTATTTTCTATTACTTATTAGAAACTATGGAGTACTCACTTTTAACCGAGAAAAGTAATTAGAACAAACTTGAAATCCAGAGACTCTAGCCTATTATTCACTCTTCAGCTTATTTTTAGAAACTGTAGAGTACTCATTACTTAGACCAATATTATACTTCTTAGATTAATTTTTAGATTATTATGCAGAGATATTCCTGTTATTGCAACCCAGAAAAGGAACTAGAATGAACTTAGAATCCAGAAAAAGTTCTTCCAGAACAGGAACATTTAGTTTTTATTATTACTTTGAAACCGAGGAGTGCTCATTACTTTTACAAATTTAGAGCATGCTTAGAAAGCCCAGAGGATACTTACTTACACTTATTTAGCAACCCAGAACAGGGATTAGAACAAACTTAGAATCCAGAAAAACTACCTTAGCAACTACTTTTTAAGACTCCTATTCTTCCAACTCAGAAAAGGAATAAGGCCAGAGGATGCTTACTTATACTTGTCTAGCAACCCTGAATAGACGTATCTAGTTTATTTTTCTTGGATCAATATTATTAGATTCTCTTTTTTTTCTTCTTTTGCTCTTTTCTTTGGTTTGTTATTTTTGCTTGTGTTTCCTTTTAATTCACGTAAAGCACTTTGTAGTGCCTTGTTGCTGAAAATGTGCTCTATAAATAAAATTACCTTACCTTTATTCACTTTTTCACTGTCCTATATGAAGGAGTCTGGCACAGATGTAGTATCAAAATTCATTCCGGTTCAAAGAACTGTTAGTATTTTGCTGCAGGTCTCTGAGAACCTTCTACCAGATGAGGAGGCTCTACAAGGTTAGTTGAAGTGTTGACATTTGACTTGCATGGAGGCTACGCCTTAGCTGTCAGTCCAAATAGTGAAACTGTTTTCTTTTACAAGTAGGGGCCAATAGGGGATTCTTTCATTTATTCTGCTGCAGAGAAGAGGTTTTGTTGTACGAGATCAACTTCAACCTTTACTGTAGCTATATGTTGTTTTTTTTGCCAGCGATAAGAAAATACAGACAGCTTTTACAGGTTCCTTTTATCAATCTCTGACAAGGTTTGAGAACCAGATGTTTTGTAGGGTTCTCAATAACATCCATGTCGCATATTACCACACCTCTCTATCAAGGAATGCCATATGGGCCACCTCACTTCCTGCACCTTTCAGGACTGCTTTGCCATCGTTTCTATTTCAACCTATACTGTCAGGGTGCCTCGCTCCATCCCTCACCTGCTGTGAACATATCGACTCTCAGTCAACTCTCACCAAATGAAGGCAGGCAGACCATCTCAGCCTGTAAGAGGCCAAGCCTGCATGCAATCAGGCCAGACGTCAAGAGGCTAAAGCAGAAGAAAGATGGGAATTTGCCTCATTAGGGAAATCACCGTGAGATTATGCGACAGGAAGCCTGCAAATACATCAATGCAAATGCAACCAGGAAGCCACCTGAGTTACGTCAAAGCAAACAAGCAAGAAGACAATCACTTTTTGTCTTCAACCTGTACTTAGTGGTGAACAATATTCAACCATCCCATGGGCTTAAAAGAAGGGGTCAATTGAACCCAACAAGCTTTTTACCCTGACCTTGACCTTGTGTGCAGTTTTACAATTTATTTTGTGTGGTTTCGGGAACTGATGGTCTGATGGGACAACAAACCCTGCTTCCTCCACTGTCCAACCAGATTAAAAAGTGTAAATATTTTTGCAAGGGATTTTGCACTATTTAATTTTCTCACTGTCCATCATCAGTTAATGAGTTTTAGCTTCAGTTCCTTAACATAGGGTGTAAAGTCTATGGGGCTTTATTTCTTGCAACATGACCAGTGACATCAAAGGTACATATGTCCATGTTTGACCGATGAGCACAGCAGCACCGCAAAATAATATCTACATTTCTTCCTGTTTTACACAAACTAATGCTCTCTCTGCTCCAGCATGCTTTGGTGTACAAGATACCCCACTATCGATCATCCCGCTGGGATACACTACTAACAAATGTCTCAAAGGCTTAATTCAAAAGCAGCTCAAAGTAAGATTTTTATCACCTGACTGCAGGGAAGAGAGAGGCAGGGCCTGACAAAACACATCTGAAATGAGAGAAGAGTCGGCTCAGAGGGATTAGTAAGGCCGAAGCTGGCAGAATCCAGGCTGAGGTACATAACGAAAAATTGAGAAATGTCCCAATTGACATACTTTGTGATAGCTGACACAGCATGTTATATTCCTTTCTTCTTGACTGATGATCACAGAGAGTTGCAAGAGATCTTTCATCTGTCACGTTTGAACGGCTTAAGGTCAGCAAAACGTAAAAACATTTTCACAACTCTACAGCAACTGACAGCTACAAAATAAACATATTTTATTATAAAGAATTTTTTTTTATATTTGGGTTTACATGGTTTTTATAATGTAGTGAAGATACACAGAGTGTAAACATCGTTTTCAGTTTAGCTTGTAAAAAGTCAGGTCTATGGAAATGTTTTGACCAATCCTGAGACAAGTGGTTAATTTTATAGCCACATATATATATTAAAAAAAAAAATTCCCTTCTCACCCACCGCGGGTGGTGTTTCTTCCTCTTAGCTCGGGTCCTCTACCAGAGGCCTGGGAGCTTGAGGG
>CAEFZY010020042.1:0-21356 GCA_903066815.1 Brachyrhaphis roseni | reverse complement strand
AGACCAAAACTGAGTTTGTATTGGAGACATAAAAGGATGGATTGATGGGGAGGTGACTGAGTGGAAAGATTACCCTGCAGGATTGTGAGATATGCCAGGATTGTGAAACGTTAGCACATACGTAAAGACTTTAATAAAGATCTCTTTTAGCTCTGGCTCTATGCTAAGGATCATTCTCTTGATGGAAGTGGTGTAGTCTAGCTTCTAACAGGATTATGTCCAGAACTGCCCTACATTTTAACTTTGTTCTCCTACCAACTTACCTGTCCCTGTTGAGAAAAAAGCTCCACCGTAGGGGCATGCTGTGTTCAGAATATGATCTGCATTGTTAGATTTCTTTCATTTTACCTTCACTTTACCATCAAGAACCACTTTATGTTACTCCTGCTCTTTAAATCCTAATAAAATGTATCATTATATTTGGCTATAACCAGAATGCAAGACTCTTGGAATATTTTTGCAAAGAACTGTTTGCAAAGAAACTGATGATGTACATATCTTTTATATCGCTGCCCTATTCGAGCAAGAACAACGGGCATCAGAAACTCACAGATGGTCATGGCACTAACAAATTCTCTCAACCATTAAATTAAACTGGTCCATCCACGTTAAAATACATGGAGCTAAATTAATTAAAGAGATACACAAACGGAGACATGTGTGTCTGACATTTCTATAAAAGACTGAACTGTCTGTCGCAGTTACTCTTTGCGTGCATGTGCACCTCACTTCAGAGTGTGTAGTTTGTGTCATTTAAACACATGCCTGTTTGTAAATGTCCCTCTCTCCTCTCCCAGCTGCAGCTCTCATGCCGTGGCCTCCTCCTGGTAGCCATTATGAGTGAGTGTATGTGTATGTGTGTATGTCTGGGTGGTCCAGTCCCGTCTCCCTTCTTCTAATACTTTTCTGCCCTGGCGGTGCCCGAGGGCAGAAAAGTTTGGGGGTGGTGGTGGAGGTGAGGTAAGGTGGCGGGTGTTACAAGGGGGTGTGAGGAGCTCTGTTGAGAAGAGCAGACGACAGGCTAATAAAGCTTCATAGGGTCTAGATCCATCGCTCTCAGCACTTCCTCCTCGCTGCCCTCTCTGCTCCCATCCTGCCCCCTTGGTCTGCCCCCAACTCCCCAATGAACACATGTGGTTCAGCCGTAATGGGACCCAGCTGGACTCCCACCTTCTCCGCTTTGACGGAATCCAGCTCACGCGGTCCAGTCTCAGTCCACATCGCTCTGGGTTGTTTGTGTTTTCCCCTGTTTTTTTTTTTTTTTTTTTTTGAAGTTTAGAAACGAGAATGGGTTATGAACAAGTAGTCCACCATCACTGATGCGTCCCTGCTTTTGAGTCATTCAAACATCAATCTTCCCATGACCATTCTAAAACACTTCTGGTGGTAAACATTTGTTCCCCAGGCCTCCCATGCTCCATCTCGATGCAGTCGCAGGCCTCAGTATGTACAGTAATGAAGGCGAAGGCAACTAAATGTTCTGGAGTTTTTTATGGGGCAGAGCAAATAAACACATTGGAGAATTCAACACAGCAACTTGCAATACTTTCTCACAGTGTTTTTGGGGACAAGCGCTGCCAAGTTCCCTAAGCTGTAAGACAACTATGCACTAAGTGTCTGACATGATAGGAAATGAATGCGCATGAATTTGCACACTCATAACATGGCCAGTGTTTTGTTTCTGCACGTGTGACTAGAGTACTATACAAAGAGATTGATGACAGAAGTTCGCTGCATGCATTTCCTAATCCCTGAGTCTGTCAACAATGTATCCACAACTAGCTTTGAGTTCAGATTGTATAGATTTACTTTACTGTGTAGTGCACCTGATTTTTTAAGTATATTTTGTCATGAGGCAATCACAAACTTCCATCTTGTGCTTTAGTCTTGAAACATTTCTCCCCTGCAGAAGAGAATCATGATGTTGGCGATTGTGCGCTCCTCATCAATAAATTCACCCTTCATACAAAACCCCACATCGTAAAGTTCAAATCACAAAAATCCAGCTGTAGATTTAATCCCTATTATTTGAACTGGTCTCTTTTCTTCACCCAATTTCACAATCACTTAGCAACCAGGATTTTGCTAAATCAAGTCGAATATTCTTGAACAAGTCCGATCAGAGGAATGAATCTCATAACTGGCTTCATGTTTCTACTACTGTGAAAACGTGTGCCAGAAGCAAACAGGAAGAAGACCTCCTGCTGGCCTTATCCAACCCTTTCAAATCTCATCATGGTCACATATAGCACTGAACTTTTTCATTGCTTTTCCCCGATCTAAAGGGAAGAGATGCACACTTCATTATCAACCTTTTTTTTGAAAGCCTGTCATCTCATTCCCTTTGACAAATGTTGTTCTGCAGCCAATGTCCTCATCCTTTTTGTCTTTCATCTCTATGGATTCACAAAAGAAACTGATTGAAGGCCACAGTATAGTTACTTGGAAGGGCTGGATTTTCATTTTGCTCTTGGTGTTCTGGTTTTCATTTTGATACTAGCAGACAATGTAAACATATCAGTCAAGAACTTGGGTCGAGAAGGCCCATAATTCTCACTGCTCAGCCACCATTGGTCTCTTCAGTTTGAAGATGCCATGGCATATCAACTCTCTCTCGCTCTCTTTTTCCTTTCATTGTTCTGAAAACCACTATTCCATCTCAACTGCAGCTGACCAGAAGAGGTTATCTCAATAAAATCCAAATAAAAAAAGAAAAACACTAAAGGTTGTGGTGGCATGTCACAATAAGTTTAGTTTTGCAAAGCACCACATAATCAAAGGAGTGCATGATAACTATGTAATCTAAATAATGTTTTGTCTGTGAGGACGGTAAATGCGATATATCTTGAAAAACAACTAGTTTTAGCTGCAGAAAGAAAAAAAAAGCTCTATTTCTCAGAGCAGTGAATCCACTCTCCACGGTCACAGACACAAGTTATTCTCTGACCAAAACTGCAACTGATGTTGAGACTGATGAGAGGCTGAGCTCCTGCTGTGTGGTCCCACAGATGGTGTCGTGGTGGTTCCTCTCTGTGTCAGAGATGAGAAGGTTGGGTGCGGCAACACGGCGCTTGTGCTCTTGAATTAATTATCTCAGACCGCGTCTGTTCCTGTGATCAGAGCCGGCACGGTCTGGATAACAGGACAGCAAAGTCTTCTCCATGGTGTGTACTGACCACACCACGGCGTTTTGTATTACGAGTTAGTTGTTACTGGTAATTGACTGATTTAAAATATACTGTGTAAACGCATAAGTCTGAGAAGCAAGCTACAAATAGCACATCACTTAATTCTTTAATTAAACCATTTAAATAACAACACAAACTTTTGAAAGTTATGAAATATGCCTTTTTTTTGTGCAAAATCATTATATGCTTTCCAATGTGTTTTTCATGAAATGTCTAGTAGTTTTAATAATAGTGTTAATGTTACATCTCTGAATATAAATGTTTAATCTTTTGAATTAAAATTTATTGCAATTTGAAATGTAGTTTTAAATTTTGGAATTAAAAAAAAATATTTAGCAATTTTCACATTGTCAAAATTACTTTTTTGAAAGTCTTTTTGAAGTAAATGTTTTTATTTACTGTCTTATGAGTCTTACTGTTATTTTTCCATGCACTTAAATGACATTTTGTGGTATTTTGAATATGTTGTTATTTTCTTCAACTGCTCACGGTAACATAAATGTTATGCTACAATTATATGTAAATGATGTTATTTTTATCTGAAATATCTATGCTATCTCAGCTTACTGCACTTTTTTTTTTATTTATTCAGTGGTGAAAAAAATCAGAGATGAATAATTGATTTTTCTACAGAATCGCCACTGCAAAAATTATTAACACATTTCCTAAAAATGAAATGCAACTGAAGCATTTTTAAATGAATGCTAAACCTTTTAAGTTGATCACAGTTTAGATAAGTTTTTTAGTAATTCACGACTGTATTTCTCTGAGCTATGTGACCTAACATAATCTCACTTAGCCACTCTTAAAAATGGAGACGAAAAGATAAAGTGCCATTCAAGGCAATGTCCGTCGATCTTCAAAAGTCTGAAAGTGAGTACAAGAAAAGCCATCTGCAATCATAGGAGTAGATGATAAACTGTCAGCTACTTTTTCTTATTCTACTGTAATTAACTGCGACAAATAAGGTTGGCCCCAAGTTCATTTTATGATTACACATGGTAAGGAGAAGTTTAACCCATCATGTCAAGCACTTTGAATTATGCTGTTGGTGAAATGACTTTTCAGCACTTTTAATGTACCAAACTGTCCAAAACTGAATAAAATTCATAGGATGAATATTTTTGCATTCTCATTTGTATTTAATACTGTCTAGGAATGATGGTTTTTATGATTGGTAGCGGTTTGGTAAGGTCATGCAGATCTTAAGCATCGTTGCATAGTGATGGGCCAACCTGGCGCCCCTTTAGTCAACCTGTTCAATGGCCATTTCAGGGGGATTGAAACCATGTTCATACATCCGCATATCCTGGAGCAGACGAGGCCCCAGAGTGTTTACGTGCGGAGGACGTCCAGGCTAAACAGGAAGGACACAAGACCCTCACCTGGGATTTAGAACAGAGCCCCACGTACATGGTCCCTCTCTGTGGAGATCAGGTTTGCTAAAAGTCACTTAAATGAATGTCAATAAGCTAAAACACCTGTAAGTTACTACATTTAAATTTTCCGTCACACCTACAGAGCAGTTTGTATCTTCAGTAGACAGTGATCTGAACAGCATGGCTGACACATGAGCTTGTGAGCTGCTCAGACAGAAAAATAAATTCTCTCAAAAGCAAGAGAGGAGCGGGGAAGGCAGTGAGTTTGAAGTCAGGGAGCTGCAGAAGAGAGAAATGATTCAACCTGTATCAGAAACTTGATGTTACCGAACAGTAACGTGTGTGGTAGTGAAAACCCAGTACTGAGATTTGACTTTGTGCATACACACCTTAATCCCGCACACTTCTCTGATGATGTCAGATTAGCATTAAGCATAAGTTTAGACTTGTGTTTAAATCTGGAATTGTTTTCTAGGGGGCTGTGAAGGAAATGTAAACAGCGGAAGGTAGTGGCTGAGGGAGAGTGGAGGAGACGTTCCGTGCGTGGGTCTGTGTGTTTGTATCGCAGGGATAATGACATCAGCGGCTGGGCAGAGAGGAGGTGAAGGGACTCTGGTCAGTGTGAAAGTGGAGTCTGTTAACCAGACGTCTTCCGACTGCACGCCACACTCACAACGGAGCACTCAGCCTCTGGCAGAGAGCTGGAGGACTTACCCGCGGTACTCTGCCAAAAGCTGTCAGCCCTGTGGCAGCTTAAATGTTTCAGTGCAGAAGTTTGGAGGGAGAAAAGTAACAGTCACAGCAAACACTGGCATTTGATTTCAACATCAAAACATTTTCTCTTCAAATGTATTGCTCTACATATCTTAAATGGTGCATACCTTTTTTGATGCTATGTTAACAAGTTAAAAGACATTTAAAATGTATCTAACCAAACTTTTGCCTTTTTAGATAATTAAAATTGGTTCAAAGAACTCATCGTTCAAAAAGCCTCAAAAGACAAAAAAAATATGATTGACATAAAGACCTGAATTTTTCTAACCTTCAGTGGGTTAAAATCCATCTCTGGATCAGTAGTCTGAACCTGGCTGTGCTCCACGCTTGTCTGACTGCTGCCAAGTCTTGCAGTGAAATAATGTGCAGGATTGACCACCTGCTTACTTTCCTCCAGATTCTATATTTATTTATACCAGACACTACTGAGATGAGTGCTCCTTTTACACAGCTATCAGATTTTGGGAGCATAACCTTCATTCAAATTGAGGTGCGGGCAGCGCAGTCAATCATGTTTCTCCACATACGTTTCATTTCTAGAAGTTCGGCTTCAGAGCATGCTTCCTCCTTATGTAACGTTTACTTTTGGGTGGCTGATTTGGTAGAAACATAGAGCAGAACAATAGTCCAGATTGTTCTGCTCTATGTGCAGAACAATCTGGACATAGAGCCCAGAAAGTAAACTGGCTGAGCAAGTGTGAACAAACATTTCATCAATAATCAATCACTTTTATTATCTCTGCGTTTTTAAATGTAGTTTTTCTCAAAAGTACTTTCAGATAATCCAGGAGTGTCAAACTCATTTTTATTTATATTGATATCATGAATGTCCTTAAAGGGCCGGTTGTGTTATAATGTACTGGAAAAAAAAAGAATCAATTAACAAATTGTTAAAATATTAGTAAAGAGCTGTCTTTGCATTCAATAATTACTTTTTAAAATAAAAAAAATACTTAACATATTTTCACATGGATGTATTTTGGCAGTATTCCAATAAAACATGTTTTGATTTGCTATCTTGAAGGTTCAAGTCTTGTGTCATTCTAGAGTCTAGAAGTCCACATGAAAAAGTTATGGTCGGCCAGATTTGGCTCCCGGGCTTTGAGTTTGACACATGTGATATAAACTGATAACTAGCTTAGTATCTTTATTTAGCATAAATACAGATTAGTTGATCCAGAAGTCCAACTGGGGATAAGACCCACATATACCTCACCGATCTTAAAATAACACAGATCTTTAAAGGACCTTTAAAACTTCTACATGTTTACATTTGATGGTTGGTTACATAGAACCCATTGATTAAAGTAATGTAATTATTTTTCATTTTAAACCACTTTGCTTTGATATCACACTGGAAACTTGTGAGTGGAAATGCCTTAGATGTTTTGCTCTCATTCTGTAATTTGCTTTGAAAATAATAATAATTGGGTTTTGTTTAAATATTTTGTGTAAATGGTTCATTAACTTTATTTTGCATAAAGGGCAGTGACGTTTGTGAGATTGGCATTGTTTTAAGGAGGAAGTCCACTGTTAGCCTAGTTGCTATCTTCAAGAACTAACCTACTAGTGGTACTAATAAATGTAGTATTACTACTAAACAATATGTTACCTGTTATTTACCACAGGTAGCATATTGACCTTTTAATCCAAGTAATAAAATTAATTTTAAAAATGTATAAAGATCTCACCATTAAAAGTGAGTGTTGATGGAAATATTGTTTAGTAAGATTACTAGTGTTACTGCACAGATTTGGAACGATAGCTTCTACGCTATGATTCTATGTGCGTCACCCAGAAAACAGTAAAAATGAAATAAGGAAAAATAAATAATCCAGTACATTATAGTTAAACCCTAGTATTGCTAAACCATTGTTTAACCACGGGTCAAACCAAAATAAAGTACCATTTGCACCAGCCACCATATAATAGTTGAAATTGGAGTTAATTTAAGATTTACTTTAGTCTCAGTCTCACTTTCCGTCTTTCTCTGCTACAGGTAAGATACAGTATTAGTCTGCTTACATCCTTCTAAAAGACTCTCATGTTAAAAAAAACCCCGGAACAATCCCTTTAAAAAAAAAAAAATCAACAGTTGAGATTGGAAAAGGAAAGATAATTGGTGAAACTTCGCACAGACTAAGGCTCATTGGTTCTCTTTCTATTCTATCAGAAGAGGTGGTCCTTGCAGTCCGTCTTTGATCACTCTCACTCTTCTCTCCCCGCAATTCATTCTCCAGGGATGGACAAAGACTGTCCCACCAACAAACGTAGCCGCTGCCTTTCAGGGGCAAGCGTCAGACTGTTGAGAGGTGAAGACAACGGGAGAGGAGCAGGGCGGCAGAGGAGACGAGAGGGAAGGAGATGTGGGGAGAAGAAAGAACAGAGGTGAAGAGAGGAGAGGAGAGGAGCATGCGGTTTCACCCGCTCCGGAGGTCTCGGGCAGCCCCCTGCTCTCTGTACCCTGCCTCCAGAAGGCCTCATTCAGAGACTCACCTAATGAACACTCCTGCCCTCATTCAGCCCCACAATGGAGTCCTCCACAGCCATTGAGCCAGCACACAAAGGAGAACATCGCCCCAATTAAACCCCATAGACAATGAGCAAGGGTAGGTGAAGCGGTGGAGGTGTGTGTGTAATATGTGCACGTATGAGGGGTCGAGCTGGGGGGTCAGCAGGGTAATGAACAGGCCCAAAGTAGCAGATCTCATTGGAGGTCTGATGAAGTGCTGTAGCCTCTGATGTTCTATTTGGATCAGTAAGAAGCAATTAGGTGCCCACTGGCAGAACATCCCAAACCTTTGTCCGCTGCAGTCTCAACTCGCATGTGTTTGTAGGAGTGTGTTCTAAAGAAGAAATAGGAAGGGCAATGACAGAGTGCAAGCCACTTGAGTAAAATAGGAAACTTTGCGGGACCACTTTCTTTTAATGTAGGATGAAACGGGAAGAAAGAGTCTATGAGTCGACCGATACGTAGATGGCAAATGTTTCAGAGAAAAAGACAACGGAATGGAGAATGCAACATTTCACAAAAGTACAGAAGATATAAAAAGATAATAAAAACTAGTAGAACCAATTAACATTCAGAACCACAATGGCACTTTACGATCATATTGCTTTTTTATTACTGAACAGAAGCTAAGCTAATGTGGAGCACTTTCTTGGAACAGGTTTTAGAAAGGTGCAGGAACAAAAAAATATGAAATAGGGAAGGTAGATGGGGATTTATCCAGTTATGTTTATTTACTGACAAAAGAAATCTTACTAAATTGACATTAGACTTTTTCTGGAAATCAAAAGTATTTCAGAGCAAAATATATGCCCAGATTTGGACCCTCATGTTCAACAAAGGTCTGGTTACTGAGTGAAGGAAGAAGTACAGAAAGACCTTTATTGCAGTGATACAGTGGAGTAAAGAAATTAGTCGACTATTGTAGGTTCCTAGATAAAGAAGCCATAATATATACTAAAGGTCTGAATTAACAAAAACTGAATTTAGGCTTCTACAACTATCTATACCACATCCTTCAATGATGAAGGAAGAGAGGAAGATGAGCAACTGAAACATCTCTATTCTTCAAATTGGATGTGTTGAGATGCACCGAAACTCTTAAAAGTAAGGCAAAAAATCAACACGCAAGACATAAGGCATGGCTGAGTCAATAAACCGATAAAGCTCCAATACACAATACATTCGTGAGCAAATTATAGTGTTTGTGAATACATGAAAAAAAAAAAAACTGGTTAAATTAATACTATTAAGAAAATGAAGAAGAGTACAAAGAGGAAGATTATAGGAGAAGGCAGAGAATGAATCAGACATCTGTTCTTTATTGGCTTCTTTGCCTTTAATTTGAATCTTTGATTTGCAGATCTCTCTGAGTGGAGTTAGTATGATGTTTTAATCTTTATATGTTATATATTTATTATATGTGCTTGACATGGATGCCTTTTTGCTGTTGCCTTTGGTAATAGAGGCTTGATTTATCCTGATATCCTGCTTTGTTCTTAGTCACAACTTCAGTGTATAAAACAGCTCTCTAAAACAAGACAGCTTTGAGATTTATTCTCATCCAGTGCCATTAGGACTTCTTCAAAGACCTGGTACAGTACCAAACATAATTCCCTTAATGTTTCTTGCATAGAGCAGTCCTCAGGCTTCCATAATATTGTATATCTAATTATTGACACTGATTCTCCAAGTACAAGGTCTTTAGAGACGTGACATTTGACAGCGACACGGGCAGGCAGAAAAGCCAACAAAGGCCAGAACAAAGGCAGGAGCTGGGCCATGATAATGCAGCTCGGGGCAAATCCCTCTCATGAATATGGCAGCTTTGGAGGTGATAATGGAATCGTTGTTTATCTGTGAGACATGTGCATATACTGGATCTTTTTTTGAGTACTTACTTTTAAGGACAAATAGTTTGACTCCATGTGTGTATTTTGTTTTTCATTTATAGCTGCTCCTTTCAAAGCACTTTCATGTTAAGGCATTCGTACATCTCTATCTGCATGTCTTGCGTCTCAGTGGGGTTGAAAAGTCAATCAACAAGTCTTTCAGGGAAGCAGGTTGCAAATTCTGCCAAGCAATCGATACCTTATACCCCTGGGAGCCATGCTTAGTCAGAGGGGACAATGCAAAGCTGCTTAAATCCCTCGCACTACTTTGACAGCTGTCTGAATGGGGTAATCTTTTATTGCGTTTGTGCAACCTCTTAGATATCCCTTGACTAAAAGTCGCTGATTGCAGTATAATGGGCTTGACTTAAGGGGAACAACAATTGACAGCGAAAAGCGTCAGTTTTTGGGGTGAATCAACACATGTAACACAATATCGATAGTGACGACAGTGACAAAAGTTGAACATTATTTAACTTTCCTCACTCGTGAGCTCAAAATTTTACAGATCACATTGTATCAGGAGGCTGAGCGACTGTCGCCTTGTCACACAAGCTCCACAGGAAATAGAGAACGAGCGAAGTCGCTCCCCGAGTGTCAAGCCCCATAACACTTGCCAGATGATTTTATGTCCCTACTTTACTCTTTAAACAATGTAACTCAAATGTTTGTGTTTATGACTGTATACTTTAAGGTACATGTACAATTGTGCACAAGGAACATTTTTAATCTTTCTTTGGGTGCATAAAAAATTTATGTCCAACTTCTTTACAGTTTGAATTGGTTGGTATTCGAAAACTAGCAAACCTACGAAGAAGATTTTGAAGAAAACATAAATGTTTTAATATCTTTTCCTTGATTCTTTACTTGTATAATTTGACAAAGTTATTTTTCTCTGACTTCTTTATCATTTGGCCACAAACTTTGTTTGTTTTGTCCTCAGTTTCTGACACCTGACCTGTGGCTTGATAGGACAAGCTTCCCTTGTCCAGTCTGTCAGTTTAAGTTTCTTTCCGATATGTTCTGGGCTTAAAATATTGTTTTATAACCCATGATTTAAACTCATCCACATCTTTGTTTCTGAGCTGCTCCCTGTAATATTTTGTCTTTACAATGCTGTTTGTTTGCTATTGTTGTATAAAATTTTTTTTATTTTTATTTAAAATTAATGTTTGGTTGTTTTAATATGAAAATACAAGACACATGATTACATTAAAGTCACTATTAGCTCTGTTTGTCGTTAGCATCCCTTTAAGTTGCTAAGGAGCAACAGCTTCACTCTCTATCCAGGCAGGTTTTGAAGGAGCAAGCTTTATTTTATTCTGCCTCCAATTTACCCTCTCAGTGACCTCCCACCCCTGCCCTGTTGGCGCAGCGTTCCTTTCTTTATTGCTGAAAGCCATATTGTTTTCAAATGAGAAAGGACATAAATACTTGCAAATATTCAAGAGTCTTACCTGAGTGCAACTGAGAGTTGTAATAAATCAAAGCCTAAGAAGAGGAGTTCCACCACTATCCCCATGTGTCTCTGTGAGTTCTGTTTTTGTGTTTGAAATTGACATAAGATGTTCTCTCGCTCCTTAAATCTCCTAATCTCCGTCGTCTTTCTCGCTGGAGAAACCTCCTCCTTTCTTCTTCTTTGGTTCCTGTGCCTCCCAGGGCTTCCTACAGCCATCAAGACGAAGGACTGCTCAGGGACCTTGACGATTGTGGAGAGGGTAAAGGTTTAGAGGAACAGGGCGAGTATCATGTTCTCCTTCTCTCTCCTACTACAGATTAATGGGGGCTCAGTACTTCTCTAAATATTTGCCTTTCCCCCTGTACTGTGGGAGATTGATGGCTTTTGATGTGGGGGGGAGGTTGATGGAGAGTGGCGGTACAGAGACTCAGGGTGTTGGGATGGAGGACTGGATAATTAGGATTGAGAAACTTCACAGAGAAACTGATTCTCCGTATTGCAATGTGGCTGACATTTTAAGGTAAATTTCTGCTATGAATGTTTCAAAACTGGAAAATTCAAATTATTTTTAGGGTACAATAACAAAAACTTAGATCTAATGATTTACTACTAATAATAAGAGAGTAATTACCTATAGTAATTGTCAGTATATTTAAATTTTTCAACTGTATTGCAAAAAAAAAAAATCCATCCATCCATTGTTTGGCCTATTTGTTTGTCTCAAAGACCAAAGTTTTTTTTTTTTTTTTTTTCTACCCCTCCAATGAAAGTTGCACTTGGAAAGATCCTTAATGGTTGTCAGGACAAGTACTCAGGTTTGGTACTATCCTGTTTGGTTCCTCCTGCACACTTTTTGAACTAACCGTAACTCATCATTTAAATTTCCACTGAAAATTATTTTAATATATTTCTTGAGAAATGTGTGATGCATCACAGGTAAACGGGGGTGTTTTAACTGAAGAAGAATGAATGTTGTGTGGCCAATTTTACACAGTGTCAAAAGTGTAAGGAAATATATAATCTTCATGTTGTTGCTAAATATAGTTTTTTTCACGCAAATTTTCATACTGGCACATTCATATTTAATAGGCAATAAAGTCATTATTGAGAAGCAGCCTAATGCAATGGAGCAATTACAGTAGACTGACATAACTTACCCAACTAATGTAAGATAAATTAGGACCGTTATGCTTACAAAGCAACTCGCTAACTACTAAAACAAAAACAAACTGTTACAAACAATATATAAAATGTTTATAACAGGAGACAAAGCAAAACTTCTTCCAGTTAATGGCTATTTAACACTGCCATTAGTCATCATTGTCATTAGTAATTATTACTGAAAGTCAAATATGAGATCCTAAGCAGCTAAATATAAACAACAGTTAGTATCGTGAATTATTCATTAATAGTAAGGCTGCATACCTATTTGGTTGCTTTTCTAATAACCAAATAGGCATCAACAAGACAAAGTAAAGCCATGCAACAGCACATAATTTTTGTGATATATGACAGAAATTATTCGTAGAATTAAAATTGAGATTAACTACAACTTCTGAGAACTGATAAAATGTCTGCTGTTATTATTTACATATCAAAATACTCTGATCATCATCATTTTTTTTTTTACATACAGAAATAGAAATACAACTTAATCTACATGCCCCATTTTTACCAAATAAAATCTTAGAGACAAACTGTCTAACTTCTAGGTTTATAAAATAGAAAAATCATTTTGATAAGCATTTTAGTGATTGTTTGTGTTCGGGTCCATGGTATGAAGGGTTTTGTTTACAGCTGCTAAATGAGAGCAGGTGTGGTTGAAATAGTAATGCTTGGGAACTGGAAGGGAGTCAAAAAGGGGAAAAGGTGGACTGACCTGGAGCCGTTCTGACTTTATTCTCCACTTAAAGTTAGAGTCCAACAGTTTATCTGCAACAAAGCCCTCAGACATGGCAAGCATAAAAGGTCCCAGTACACTTACTACTTCTCGCTCAGCTACACTATTTTTTCACGTTAACAGCTCTGTGTCAAGGGGTAAGTACTGGAGACCTACCTCTGAACTTTCTCTATAGTGTTGCTCTTTCTCCTACAAACGTACGCACATGCACGAACACACACACCCACCCCCACACGTGGGCAGACCTGGCAACAACCTTTTTTGACACACTTACTCACAGAAGTGAGTTCATTAAAACATACAGATACTGAACCCATTTACGATAAACCTTCAAATCCAGCACACATAGATGTTTTTTTGAAAGACTTATGCTCTGTTCACCTCTCTGGTTCTTATTTGCCCTCCTCTTCCCAAGGCATCCATTGCTCCAAAGCAGTGCTGCGTTAGTGACACGGAGGGGAAAGGGGAGGAACAGAAAGGTCATTCGGATGACTAATGGCAGAATTCACAGGAAACTCCAGGAACATTCCTCCTCAAATTATGCTATTAGCTGCTTTAGGGAGCAGAGAGCATGAATAAGCGAGAGAGTGATGGCGGGAGGGGAAAAAAACAGCCATGAATAATATGTGTGTGGGTAGGTGGGAGGAGGAGATGGTGGGTCTTAAAACAACAGAAAAAGAAAGAGAAAGGGACTTGTAGCCATTTGGCCTCCTGTTGCGTATTGGAATGCGGTGCCCTGGCATTTACACGTTTGCGTGATTTATTGGCACTTGCGTCCCCCCTTCTGTTTCTGTCAATGCAGGCTTCTCAGAGCCAGGAAAAAGCCCTAAGCCCAAGGAGACAGCGGGCCTGGGCTTTTCTCCCTCCCCCTTGCACCTGTTCTCCTGGCAGGGTAAATGATAGCCTGTAATTATGTGTGAAAGGGGTTCTGCTGGATAGCTGGTGTGATAGTGTCAATCCGCTAATGTTTTATATTGGACTCTGTGTGATCCCATGAGTGTCAGAGGGACAGCTCTCAATGAAGAGGGACGTACATGTGTTTGGCCTCTGCTGTTGCTGCTGTGTGTGTGATTGTATATTGATGTGCTGGACGGTGCTGGCTGGGTTTGGTGTTTTGTATACATTTTTAGAGCTAAAGGGTTATTTCAGTTCAGGGAAACTGAATTTTGTGAAATCTTTTATGAGAAGTCAGAGTTTTGGAGAAAGCACCACACCTGGCTTTCTTTTCCACCAGTGCTATGAATCTGTTTTGAAAGCCGGCAGTTTTAGGAGCTGCATTGAGCCACTCTTCTCCACTCCACTGCTCCATTCAGCAAGGTGGGCCTCTTTTGAAAACCTCTCTTACAGATTTGAGCTACCATGAGAGCATACAGTTTGGACATAATGATTTATTATTGTAGCACAACATCATCCAGGCCACAAAGACCTGAAAACTTTTTCATATAAATGGAATAATTCTTTAAAAGCAGCTTTTAAATGCAAATTTTGGCATAAAATGTTTTTAATAGCTTTAAGAAATAAATGTGACAAAAAAAAAGAGGAAAAATCTAAGAGGGGGCTTATACATTTTCAGCACTATGCCATTTAAGGGAGATTTCCAAATAAGAAAAAATACAAATAATCACAAAATAGCTCATTTGGAAAGGTAAACTAAACTACAAATTAAAGGAAGTGAAGGTGTGTGTGGCTGTTTGACTGGAGTGTACTCAGTGCCTTATCACAAAGAAAACAAAAGAAGGTGTTGGAGAGAGGATTCTAGAAAAGTATCACATCTTATATGTGGTACTTTTATATGGATTAAGCATATAAAAGAAGACAGACAAATATAAAGGCCCTTTCAGCTAAAGAAAAATGGTGTCCACACACTTAGAATAACAACTCAAGGCAGCCAGCATTTTGCAACAAATAATGACAGTGAGTGAATTAGATGACTAAACCATGAAATTTGGGAAAACGTGGTACAAGCCACAAGAATGGTAGCATTTTTGTTAGGTCCACTAATCAGCTTTCTGAAGAATTGTTGCCTGCTTGTCTGGATAAATGATGTATTGCATTTAGCATTGTTACATTGGAAATTTTTACATTTTCTTCACTTGAGAGTGACTTGCAAATGCCAGCACTTAATCTCCACTCAGTAATAATTAAATATGGATTACTTACAAGACAGCATTCAAATTTACGTTTGCTGTTGCGTTTCCCATATCGCCACTATTGGAAAATAAGACGTAGCTTAGCAGTTGGACAGAAAGGGAAGGAAAGTATATGTTAGGTCCTCTTTGGTGGTTATGGTGAGGGAAAAGGCCGGTCTCTCACTCGTCCATGAGACAGGCTAGGAGAGAGGAAAGTTTTTTTTTTTTTTGTTTTGCCAGGAAATGTGTCCAGTATTGCATATATACAGTAGGGGTGTGCATGTGCGTAGGGGTGTGTGGGTGCGTGTAGGCGTGTGTGTGTAAGGGTGTGTGTCTTGACAGCAGTTAGTGTATGCGGGAAACCACAAAAAGCTAACATTTATCTCCATAAAATGAGGGAATGGTGTGCTCCACCTGCCTGCTACAGAGAAAATCATAAAGCACAGCAGTCAGACAAAAACACCGAAGATTTCTACAGCCACCACTAACTTTGTGGGCCATCTAACTGTGCGTGTGTGTGTTTAGGATAAGGAGGAAAAAGACAGAGCAAGAGAGGGAGAGAGATTGTAGTGCGACACTGTGTGAGTCATGGAGAGGCTGCAGGTGATTGGTCAGGAAGTGGTCATGTTATTATCTCTAATTGAGGGGTAATTGTGGAGCCTAGTTTACCGTGCTGTATGTGTTAGTGTGTGTGCGCGTGTATATGTGTGTGTCTTTCTATGTGTCTGTGTTTGTGTTTAGGTGTATGCAGAGTGGAAAATTACATCTAGAGTTTAGGCTTGCTGTGATTAAAAACAAAACAGAGTAAACAGTGGGGTTTAGTGGGCAGTGGTGGGAATGGTGGAATGGTGTGTGTCCTGTCTGCTTGATGGTGTGCTGCTGTTCTCGACCTTTAGGCTGGGGTGAAAACAGTCTACATACAATTTACTCAAGTTGCCAAATGTACTCTGTGTTTTTATGATAATTAAAATGAAATATAGTATAGATTGCTCGTCCAACGACAGATAAGCTTTTGAAAAACATCATAAAGTAGGTTTATCACAGAGACCTCCCAGAACACTTGTGGAGCATTTTAATTCATGAGGTCAAATCAGTTAAATTACACAGAGAAAAAGATCTCAAGAAGTCATGGGAACAACAGAGTTTCCATGACTTCCCGAATAATCATGCGAAAAACAAAGTACACTCTTACTGCTTCTTGTGGATTTAGGAAGGAACAGCAGCAGGTAGTCAATCATAAAAAAATTTATCAACTGATGATCCGCAAGGCTGATCAGTTCTATAAAAGCTACCATTAACCAGTGGAAAAAGTTTAAAACAGCTTCCAGCTTTCTGAGCAGGACTCAAAGGCACCCAGGAGATTTTATCTCTCTTCACAGGTATCAGTTAGCAAGTTAAATGTTACATTATAAACATAAGAATAAAACTGCCATCATCTATATTTCTAAATTCACATCTGAATAAACTACAGATTTATTCAACTCATTGAATAATGAGATTTACAGTTTTCAGATTGTTGCTTCATTCTTGTTTATTAATTAAAGGTTTAGAATCTGATGTATCATTTTTTCAAACTTTCATATTTGTGATGTCCTGACTGATTACATGTAAGAAACAAAAGAGTTTATTTTCCCTGAATTTTAATTTTATTTTATTCAACAAAGATTTGTAGGAAACATTAAGTGATGATGTATTCCTTAGTTAGCATTCTAATTAAGTAATTTTGTTGAATTTGCAGTCTGATGTCTTCCAACTTATTTGTGTCTGTTTGCTTGTGCCTAATTTTCTTTGCTTATACTGTGAGGCAAATTACTGTAAACAATTACTGAGAACCATTATTAACACAACTAATAATTTAGATCAAATTTACAAAGTCATGGCACCACCTGATTATCAGAAAGATAATATCCAAATAGCTCAGTCTCAGTTATTGTCTATAAATACCTGTCATCGTTCCATCACCACATCAAGGACTGTGAGTGACAAAAAACGCTGAAAACACCTGAGTGTTTTTTTTCAATATTTGTTGATCAAAAAATACATATGTAGTTTTGTTTTGCGTAAGCATATTTTGCAATTTTCTTTCACCTTAAAAACACTTCAGAGTTCATTTTCACATAGCAACACCAAAATATGTAGTCTATATGAAAAATATAGGATGAAATAACTCAAAGAGTGATATATTGGACCTTTGTACTATTTCACCCTACTGTTCTAGGATGTCAGAAGTGAGAAACGGGAGTAATGAAGGGAGTGAGCCTTGTTTTCCCCAAGTTGTTTTTGCCAATATAGCCATGGCTTCTACTTGTTAAAGTTAAGTTCATTTGTCTGTGAAAATAGCAGACATAGTTGGAGCTCATAGACAATTGTATTTACAAAAGCTGGAAATAGTTTAGAAACTGATCTGTACGTCAACATTCAATCTTTCATTTCCTTCTGTCATTATTTTATTTGAAGACAACTATTTTCTTTGTTAAACTCTGAGGAGAAATTTGGTTTGCGTTGTGTACATGCTCAGGTCTTTGCAAAAATACTTTCTCCCTGCCTCTTTTCACCAGCATTAAAATATAGCTTCTAATCCCATCCACCCTTTTTTATCCAAAACGAAAGGTGCTGAAACTGACAGAAAGAGAGATGGGACAAAATGAGAGACTTGCTAACCTTATTGATTGGTATCATTGTGTCAAATCTCCAGGAGGAGCTTCTTAAAATCGTGGGATGCAGGGTGGTTCTAAAAGTGCTGTACTTTAACTCCACCTATCTGCCTACCTTTCCCATTTGTTAACTGCAATATTTTGTGTCAAATCAATTGTCTTGCTTTTTTTCTGTGCTTCATATGGACAGTGTCCTACACTGCATTACAAATGTTTGCTTTTTGTCACTCAAAGAAGCAGTGGAATATTCCCAGACTGCGTACAGATCCATAAATTTCTTAGCATTTCATTTCTACCTATGTTACACCACAACATAATTTGATACTCATTTTTATAAAATTTGCATCTTTTCTAGTTTGATCACATGCCACACACTACTTTATTAACTTGTAACTTTGAGAGATGTTTTATCTCACAATACCTATTTTTCACAATGAGGACATGACCTTTTGGGAACTGACACCTCTGCAAGTTTGTTGCAATGCCATTAGGCATCTATAAAATATGCACACTAATTGGAAAGTCCTTAGCATAAACAGCCATTGACGGACTCCTCTCCCTCATTCAGTCCCTGTTTCCATTCCTACAAAAATAGTCGACGGCGGTGTCATTGTAGTGCGACTTGTGGTGTGACCTCACAGTGCTGATGGGCAACCCGTGGGATGGGTCAGGGGTACTCCAAGGGTAATGGGGTAAGACAGGCTTTTGTCAAGTGATCTAATGCCACTTGGCACCACTCAGCTCCTCATAGTGTCTGCATCCTGAGGTTCAGGGATTTTCTGGGTCGAAAGATGGTCTTTTTCAAACCAATTTGGGTTTTCGCTGCATAAAGATGTTATAACGTTTCCTCAGGTAAAACAGAAAATACAACAAGCCATCACAACACAGAAAAATTCTGAAAAATCCAACATTCATTTTGAGTGCATTTATTAAGTGGAGAGTCTCATGTTGAACCAAATATATAATATGCATTATGTTAATTTCTACATTGTCAATTTGATCAGAGATTTTCTTGAAACTTATATGTACTAATCCATAACTTTGTTTTTCAAAGGAATCAAAATATGTCTTTTCCTAACCAAGAGAAATGTGACAGGAATCATTTCTTGCAGCTTCTTGCCTCTAGGCTGAAGTGTGCATGGCTTTACCATTACAGGTAAAGAGAATGGTGAGGAAGGTACTGTAAAATCTCCACTCTTAGAGAACTGCAGCAAAGAGTGGTATCTTAGGATCACATAGTTTCCATAACAACCCTTCGACACAATCTCGTCCAAATGGCTATTTAGGATTAAAAAAAAAAAAATGTACATTGAAATAGAAATATGTGGAGTTTGCTCAAATTTACCAGGATATCTACTGTGTGCTTTGGTCAGATGACACTAAGACTGAGCACCTGTGTGTTTTTTGCCACACACAAGTGGGTCTGGTATGAAACAAGGGAGTCATATGTGTGAAAAGCACCTCATTCCTAGTTTTAATAGTAGAGAATCTGTAAGATGGGCTAGTTCTCCAAAAAGTCCTTAGCATTTTGTTAAAGTGCGTTTTTCAAACACACTATGAAACAAGCACTTTGAAAATTATTGCAAATTTCCAGTTTTCTTGTAGAGTGTTGTTCGCTTTATGTTTTGTGCATCTTTTTGCCCAAAGTCATGTGAATTGGTAAAAATATACGGTAAGTAGGATTTTAAAACCAAAAAAAAAGCACATACAAAGCAGTCCACCGTAAAAAGCTCTTAGGAACCATATTCTCTATTATGCGGTATATTGTAAATGCATGAGCCACTAGGTAAAACTGATAGAAACTTTTGTTTGGACTGTAATGTGATTTGGAGCTGTTGAGTTGTTAGATTTTTTTGTGCTGTAGAAGTCAGTGTTGTTGGAGAAATTGAATTTTATATGTGTGGTGGCGTTGTGAACAGTGGGTTGTTGAGCTATCCAGCCAGAGGACCTCTCTCAACTGGCAATTAAACCTACCAGCTCAGTCCACTTGTGGCTGTCACCCAGGTTCCTCTGGCTCTCTGGGCCAGCTAACACACTTGCAGGGGAAACATTAGCATAAGTAAACCCTCTACTGACAATTCTCACCATCCCTTTTTCTCTCCTTTCTTATATTACCCTTTTTTGCTGTCTGTTTTTTATCTTTTTTTTTCATCTCTTCCCCTCTCCCTACGCAGTAGGGAAAACATCACTGCCATGATGGAAAGAGGGAGGATAACAATGAAGCAGCAGCAAATCCCACTTATTGTTAGTGCAGGACCCAGTGGATGGGGAGAGGGCTAATGTAATTGTCCAAGCCCTCGTCACTGTTGATATACGCTCTTCAGAAGGTGAGGTGATTTAGCTAAAAGCTATCTGTAGGCCAAGTAATTAGACACACCATTCAGAGCCACATTAGCTCCTGTCATTGTGTCCCTTACACCTTGTGTGAAAACAAACACACAACAATCATTCACACTCACACACACTCTCACAAACCAGCCTCAAGCTCAGGCATTACCAGACCACTCTGGGTGTTATTCAAACCATTAGCAGGGAGCAGAATGTTCTGGGATAGGAACAAGTGCGTATAAATTTCTGTGTGTTCAAAAAGGGAACTTCACACATTTGCTGTGTTTACCCTCACGTATCATCACCATCAGGCTGTTTCTGGTGGCTGACACTGGCATCCTAAGATCGAGTTGAGGTTCTGCAACACACTTGACTCCCCTAAAGCATCCCTTGTTCCCCATCTCCCACTCTGACACTATGCACTCCCATTAAATCAATTAAGCCAATCCAACACTCACCTGAAAACAGTTGGGGCAGAGCAGAGCAAGGCACAGTGCCCCCCTGTCGTTCAGCGTGTACTTCAGTGGCATTCTAACCTAAAACCCATGGAAATTGGAATGAACTGTGCTGGATTGTTTCGCTATACTCACTCCAGGATAATGCTTTCTGTAGAGGCTCGTTTACGTTTTCGACCCTGAGATGAATAACAATATGTCCAGTCTGATTTCTGTTTTTTTTCTTATGACTATAGATGAACCCTGTTGGTAGTTTGTAGCAAAACGATCATGCATGCCTAGAAATAAAAACTTTGAAGACAACTATTGTTTTATTTGAAAAATATCTGTGTGCCCAACTATTTTGACACATGCAGTAATTTGCACATATTACAGTGATTTTTCCATTTTTTTTATTCCCCATGTTTGACTGAAAATTATTTGTATGTTTGGTAAGAAGCTTACACAAAAAACATTGTTGACTCATAAATGTATTTGAGAGCTTAGGCTAATGTGGATAATAACAAAAATTCTCCATGTGTATAGCAAGTTGGCTGTGCTTTATGAGGGGCCGTTTAGGACAAAAATTATGTTTTGTCTCTCACACACTACCAAAAACTCTCGCATACTCAAAAAAATACTCACGCACATTCAAAAAATACTCAAATTGCGTATACACACACTACTAAAATGTCACACACACACAAACG
>CAEFZY010020039.1:0-28853 GCA_903066815.1 Brachyrhaphis roseni | reverse complement strand
TTATTATTATTATTATTATTATTATTATTATTATTATTATTATTATTATTATTATTATTATTATTATTATTTATTAATATGAAAAAGATATTATATACCAAAATATACAAATAAATTTATGTTGGAATGTATATGCAGATCACAAGACAGACTCTTCACTTTTCATGTTAAAGTCTCTAATTACCACTAGGTCCCTTTTTGACTTTACCTTTCCTGCTTACTCTAGTCATTCTTTCACCCCCTGGTACTCTATCTTTTCCTGCTCATTTCCAATTTTACTGTCAGCATGATTGCTGCATCTGTCACCACAGCCCAGATGAGCAGTCATTAACAAATATAAAATGCCCAGAAAATGAGCTTACAATGGGAGTTAGAGCAATTGCTTGTGGTTATAGTGGGCCTGGGTCTGCATTAATGCCACATTCTGCCTTGTTGTAGCATCAACAAAGATATAGAAGCCCCTTGACACATATTAGTCTATTTTATATAGTGTTGGTATGTTCATGTTTGTGTTTTAGTGAAAACAATTCTCGTTTATCTTCAGATTTATCTATAATCAGGCTTTAGCTTAAAATACATACCCAAGTTCTTGTTGAACACATGTAGCAATCTCTAAACAGACAACATAAGTCATTCTTCCATTTTAGATCAAAAGTGAGACTTTATCTTTCAATTTCATCCGTTTATTGCTTCATCACATCATTCATGATCTTGTGTTTGTTCCTGATCTCTTGCTCTTTGCAAAAAAAAAACAAAAAGAAAAAAACCTCCAGATGCAGATGCAGATGTTCCTGAGTAATATCTGAGGCACATGGTTATGCTTCAGAGAGTTTGTTGTCACAGCTATGATCCTACCACTAGCTACAATATACTGTAGCATTCTCTGTGCAGTGCAGTCTTCACAAAGCTTTCACCTGGGGCTTCCTTTATGCTGTTGTAGATACTTGCCTCTGTGGATATGATATTGAAGACCTGTTCCTATTCAAGGCCATAGTGAGAGAATCAGTTCTGCTCCTGCTGGACTTGTGTGCCTGTTACTAAGATTTGTTGATATCAGTTTTTGCAGCTCATACTTACTAAGGATATCTAATATCTTACACAGAGATATTGGTTGCGGAACTTCTAGATATTCTACTTGTTTAAACCCGGGGACCCTCTAAATTGCATTTATTTTCCCTTTGAGGAGAATCATCTGTTCTCCATGCTAAGTTTATGATGTCTGAGGTTGAAGAAGAGTCAGGGAGCTGAATTCATGAATTCCATTTATTAATACCAAAATACAGCTGGTCCATTCTGAAGTGCCACCTGAGCTAACAGTCATAATGGCATCCCACAAGGGTTTCCCATTCCCTTTGTCTCTCTGAGCTACGCCCCAAAGAGGGTGTTACCTAGTGTGTCATTCCTTACCACAGCTCTCATTTGCATTTCCTAACATGTGATTTCCTTTAGGTTTAGCTTCGTTTTAGCTTACCAACTAGCTAAAAGAGATAAAAGGAAAACACATAATTATTTAGTCCCAACACCTTGTAGTTAATTTTTATGAAGCTTAGATGAGATTTGGGCAATATAATGGTATGAGATCGTTATGGAATAAAATACAATGACAAGATATGAGTTAGATCGGATGTTAAGCAACCAAAGCACAGTACAAACTGCAAAACAGCAGTCTTGGCCATTTTGTACTCTGCCATGTTTGTGTTGAACTCAACATTTTCAGGTTTGAAACAGGAACCTTCTTCTGGAGAGTGATTAAGTTATGACTCTGACTCAATGAGATGAGTCGTCATGCAGTTGAAAAGTTGTGGGATCAATATTTGCTCCCTCGACTGCCAAAGACACACAGCCTCAAGTTTCCCTGTAATATACATAAATTTACAGGCAATCTAAAGCTATATCTAAAAAATTATAAGAACACAGACTTTGTGTTCTTACTACAATTTTTCTGAAGCACATAATAATTCCATAAATTACCTAAAAGATATAAAAATATTCTAAAAGGTACCATTTGCAAATAGAAACCTACATTTTATGGTTAAAATTTGGCTGCATGATGAGAAGAGGTGTTGACATTTACATTTGCAGATGACACCATCAGTGACTGAGGGTATATCATCCACTTGTACATGAGAAGTTTTACTCTATAATATAGTAGAGTGTAAGTCAAAAAGGAAATTCAGGAATGTGTTTAAAAATTTTACTCACGCATGAATTTAAACCTGATTATTTGCAAAAATAAATTCAGTTCCAGTTGCAAAATAAATTCATATAACACCCTGATACAATAGGCCTAAACATTGGCAAAAAATGTTTGCCAACACAAAAAAACATGGTGTTTTTTGCAGATAAACTGACAGACCTTGACAAACATACTTTGCATTGCTTTCTTAAAAGATTGGAAAACATCATTTAAACTAATTTATTCAAATTCCTTAAATCCGTAAAAACACAAAAAATATGAAAGCAGTATTCTGATGCCTTTTCTCAACAGAACAACTCCTTAACTCACATAGACAGGAGAAGTTCAGGCTAATGGATGGTGTCATGCCCTAGCATGAAAAACTATAAATAGTTATTTCATCATTAAAGGCAGCAGCCACACTCCCTTTCACAGCCCATCATCATCAGTGTGGAGCCTGATCAAAATGTTTAAAATTGTATACCATTTGACAAGCAGTCGGTATACTTCAACAAGAACACCCATCTTGCTGTCTGGCACCATCTTGCCTATCTCCCATTTACAAGCTAAAATAGCAAACGCATATAAGGCTACAGTTTTCTTCTGTTATTTTTCTCATAGATACAGCAGCATTCTGTGTGAAGACAACTTTCAAATAGAAAAAAAAAATATCATGCTTACATTCAAGATATTGTTATGTAAATAATCGTTCTTACTCATCGGTATATACAGATTGTGTTGGAGATGTCAAGAGATGCCACTGTATGTCATTTATCTTTACTTTGTACAAATGTTCCATGTCAACTGATCAAGTGAAAATTCACACAGTTGGCCAGAAGTCAGAACAATCACAGCTCTTTGAATGAAGAAGACGTTCTCTTGAGGAAATTAACCCTAGGACCTTGACTTTCAAACAAAATGCAGCATTTATTTTAATCTAACAACGGGCCTCTGGATCATTGTGCAACAGTCCAGTACTTTTTCTTCTTAACCCAGGTAAGACGCCTCTAACATTGTCCCTGGTTCAGGAGTGGCTTGACACGGGGTAAAGTTTGGTCAAAAGGTTTTCTATTTAAGGAAAACAAGCATGTAGCAACGGTGGACTAGTGCTTGCATTGTGCTGTCGACTTTGCAGCAATCGTTCATACTGTGAGCATACAAGTGACACCAGCAGAAAGGAAATCGCCTATGTGAAAGGAAGAAACCTCCAACAGAACCTGGCTTAGTGCGAGTGCCCACCTGCACTCACACTAAGTGAAGGCAGAGAATATGCAGGTATAATATTTACACTCAGATGAAAAACAGAAAGTGTAAAGATATCTATATTTTGACTTTCCATACACACAGCTCACATTACAGGCTGCAGCAGAGTTGGTAACAAGCTTGTTAGGAAGACGGGTGACAAACAAGCAAGAGCACATTGTCTTGGCATTAGAGATGAGCAGATGTGTGAAAATGTCACCACAAATACCCCCCAGTCCCCAAATGTCACCTTTCCACTCCACTCGACACCCTGCTCTTCATCCTAATCTGTTCTTGTTTCCCTTTTCTCTAAAGTTTGACTTTTACAATTTTTTTCCCCCCTTTGCTTTTGGGGTTATTTCCATGTGCTCACTTCTGTTCGCATCCACTGCTCTATCTTTAGTCCAGTTCTGTTATTCTCCAGCCACCCAGTTTACTTTTCATCTTCTCAAAAGGGCAGAGAGGCGAAAAAATATAGAAATGAAGCGGAGCTTTCTTAACTCGCATCCTGTCCTCTGGCTCGTCCTCATCTCTTGTTTCCTCTTGTATTCTCCAAAGTGTTATTCTTGTCTTATTTCAACCCAGTAGATTTTTTGAAAACAGGCTCACGCCATTGATATGGAGCCAACAGATCTGCAACAATTTTTTAAGGCTGCAGTTTGTAACTTTTATTAATATATATATATATATATGTTTGCTACATATTTGTTAAAATCATTACCATGTCAGGCCAACATATGACAGATAATCTGACATCCTCTGCTTTCTCCCTGTATCAGTCAGGAGGAGGGTTTTACTGCTATCAATCAGGCTAGTGTACATGCTGCTCACATAATCCACCTTTCTCTCTGCTACACTACAGTTGTTTCCTTACAACAGAGTCTGCTATGGATGCTCAGGCTAATTAGCAGGACCACCGATGATGGTGGATAAACTTTTTTTCCCTTTTTTTTCTGGATAGATAAGGTGTTTCTCTGCAATCAGCACATTGAGCAGCCCGTACACAAGCATCAATGACAACATCTGTTTGAATTCATGCAAGAAAGAATGAATAAATTTAAGTAAAAAATGGGTCAAAGCCAGTATACCTAAGGGGCCAGTGAGTGTTTGCATCTTTTTAAAAAATGTTTCTGGAGGCGAAATACAGCACAAGGATTGAATAGTTGTTTGAAAAAGGCAGTATTAAGCATTTTTCCAGGCACATAGTGCCATTTTACAGCACAATCAAATAATTATGTAACCTTCAGTTGTTATAAGAACTTTGACTTTGCAGTTTGAAGCCTTGAAATTGACCTCTGATTACGAACCAATCAATTGCTGCTTTGTTCTTCTACATATTTTCTTAGTAACAGAGACATCCTCCTCTGTACAGTGTGAGGTGTGTGACTAATAGGCCATCCGCCCTTTGAAGTACAGGTTACTGAATTACTTTTTCCATCGTACCGATGAATGCGGCTGTTTATTAACTGCTTTCAGGCCTCAGAAAAACTCAAATCCAGTCAGGATAGATGTGATTAATGACACTACTGAGACAAACCATCCTCTGTCACAGTGAGGAGACCGCAGCTGCACCGAAGGAAGCGAGGCATCGCTCACTGCATATGTGCTCCTTAAATTGACTTTTACATCCACATTAAGATTTCAGTGACAAATTCTATGTAGTGTAAAATATTCACATAACAGACTGAAGGAAAGGAGGGCGTACTATACAGCAACTGCTGTAGGATAATATATTATCTTTATTTATTCAACCAAGAAAAGCAGAAAGCAGTCAAAAGAGACAAATGGCTGGTAAAAAGCAAAGAGCGAACAATGACTCTCCTGATGTTAAATTGAGAAGAATAAGAAAAATGTCTTAGTATGCTGGAGAATAAGTTCTTTAAAGAAAATTGCTATGGATTCATAACTGGTTTTTGAGAAACAGCTTCTACAAAAACCTATTAGGGTTTGTATGTGGATCTTTCTCTATAGCAGTACCCTTAATACTTGCACTTATTACTCAAAATAAAAGTGCATGACCTTCCATTTCTGATTATATTTGTACATTTTTAGCTATTTGTACATGCTTGTTAGGTATTGACAATAAACATTGCATTGATTCGAGTAACTCCTCTCCAAGGTGATTTGATCTGGGTTTTAAAGATGGAGAGCATAGTGTTAGACATCCAACCATGAAATACCGAATATAAGTGCCAGCATGATAACTGCTGATTCAACATTACACTGAATTTTGAGCCATTTGGCCAGCAGAAAGAGGAAGAGTTTAAGGAAGAAAACTCTGTGATGTCATGGAAGCGGAGGCTATCTCAGGGGATTATGACAAACAATTGCCCTCTGTTGATCTACTTCGTGAGAGAGCGATATAGCGGGCTTGGGGTCAAGGCAAACAAAGCTGGCTGCCACCCCACAGAGGGAGAATAGCGGCCAATGTTCCTTCCACAGCTGAGAAACGCAGCTTCACAGAGGTTGGTCGCCTGCCAGCGAAACGCTGCTGATGCTCCTTAAACCAGGGCTTAGAAGATGCCCCAATTTACCGAAGCTGACTTCTGCCAGCCTACGCTAACTGTTCTTGAGCTGAGGAAGAGATTCTGGGTGCAGCTGTTTCATCACCAGCATCTTTTCTGTTTATTTTTTTCCACCCAGATGTAAAGCTAATAGACTGGTACACAGGCTTTTGGGATTAGTAGACATTTAGAGCATTTCTGGAATATCTTTAAGTCCATGCTATCAATGTTAATAGTATAAAAAGAGCAATCTTGCACCAGGCCGACCATATCGGCATAAATTCCTATAATAGTTGACATCCAAAGCGATACTTAAACATATAATTACAGATTAATGTAAATTACATGTTCAGATTATTCCCCAGCTTCTTTTACCTTCCTGTTGCACTACATCTGGCTGTTATTTTCTGAGACTACAAGCATGTAAATGTATTTTGACAGTGTGTCTGAACTGTTGGCAGCTATACTGTGTCTAATTCCAGCTCTAGATAAAGTGGATAATTATGGAAGCAATCAATAAAGAGTTGGAGTGGCGGAGAGGGGAGAGAGAGGAGATAAGCTTAAACCATTAGCTTATTGACTTGTCAAATGTCACCAGGAACACATAGCCTTTTTTGTCAAAAGTGAGTACATGTTTGTGAGAGTAAGAGCAAACATATATAATTATTTTATAGTGTGGCTGTGTACCTCTTTGTCCTGCTCTGACAGCTAATTAGTTGTGCTGTCTCTAGAGTAGACACAGTAAAGGGGAAATGAGGGAATCGTTTTACAGCCCAACACTCTCTCGTGCCACTGGACAGCAAAACTATAAAGACAAAGTACATTAATCCTAAAAAGATATGATCAAAAACAATCATTGGTCATTCTGCTTCTGTTTATGGATTTCTTTAAAATAACTTTTTCCACAGAATAATACTGCAGAATGTATTTTATTAAAAGGAAGGTCAGATTTAGAGGGGCTGAGAGGATCTTTTGTCCAGATGCAGACCCACCTTCCATTTTGAAACAGTTGTAAAAAGTGTAATATGTGCTCAGGCCCACAAAGGAAATGTGGCTTCAGGGCTCTGAACTGTATGGCAAATACAGTGTGTGTGAGTAAAAAAGGAAAACAAAGGAAGAGGATGAGAGACAGGAGTGAAAATATGACTGATTTTAGTGTGTTGTTCAAACTGTCACGCTCATCAAGTGTGATAAAACACAATAATAATCAGCATACAATCAGCAACTATTTAGAGAGAAGCATTAAACAAACATAAAAAAGATCACTATTTTTTTTTTTTTTTTATCTAACCAATTTCAGCAAAGACACTTAAATGGATCTGTGACCTTTCTGTGAGTTGATGAAACTCACTCAGATTCTAAATGATGTTCTGGGATTGGGCCAGTCCAAGAGGAAGGTTCAATTGTTGGCCGGCTCTTTGGAAAGAGCCATGAGTTGACTTAGATATAACATTATGACATTTTAATGATTATCATATGATATGTTTTGAGCTTCATATCATGTGGGGGGGAGCAGCGATTTCTCCAGAGCAAAAACTCCTGGAAAATGCAGTTCAAGGAGTTTGTCTGGGTAAATGGATGCCCAACACGAATAATTATACTACAATAAGTTGTTTTACTAAGATGTTAAATTTAAGGCAGCAAGTTAAAAATTTCTTATACTCAAATAAAACACACAGTTATACTTTTGTGCAGTCTCAATTTACTATCATTATGACTATAGATTTTTTTTTTTTTTTGCTATGACAGTTGCTGTGGAAATAAATAGACAAAGAAACATTTTCCTTTGTTCCAGACTTAAATTTTGCCGTATTATATATGATGGATATTTGCTTCTCACTACAAGCCGACACAATTTCTTATGCTCTGTAGAGCTGATTGCACATTTGTATACAATTTAATCCAATTGGAAACAGTAAGGAAGTGCTCACCTGCGAGACAGTAGCTCTAAAATATGTTTCCATAACTTTAGAGGAAATGAGATAGTTGAAAATTGCTATGCAAAGAGAAAGTGTCTGATGGATCATCATAGTGTCAAGCACACACACATCCGCTCTTACTCTCAGATGCAAACTCACAAATGCAATAAATGCACTAGAAAGAATAGGATGTGTGATAAACCTGCAGAAAGATATCAGCTGTATTCATTCTCCTCCAGCCTGTCTCCTCAAATATGATGTAGTCAAATAAAGACAGTTTGCTGCGACAGAAACTGCCTTTATGTTTCCATCGCTTCTAGTTGTTGCCTCTACCAGAAGCAACAATGTGTTTCTGGTAGAGATTAGCAATCTAGATACCAAAAACAGATAAAAACTGCACAGAAAGTTAGTCAAAGAAAGCAAATCGATCTTACATAAGTGTATTACAATAGATGAACTGATACTTGTGAAGTTCACATAGTTTATTCTGTTTCATCTTGTTTGTCAAAGTAGAAATTGATATTTCACAAATAATTGTAAGTTGTAGTGATAAGTATTAGAGTTGTAAATTATAAAATGATGCACAGAAGATATGAAATGTGAAATTTAGTAAAAAAGGGTAAACAGGATTCCTTTTGCACATAACATTATTGGTATTTCCAACCCATTTCACTAAGTTTGGAATTTAGTGTGATTAAAAAGCATAGTGGTAAATTTAATTTATTTACATGACTTTTTTGGCTGAAGTTTTAGTTGACAAATTGACAAACAGAAAAGCAACTAGTGGTTATCAGCAGTGATCTCTTTCATATAAAGTTATGCTTAGTTTATGGTGTATGAGTGTGTGAAATATTTGGCTAGAAATATTTTGAAGATTTTCTCAAATGTTTTATCCCACTTCTACATAAAAGGGACCAGATCTGCCATTTGATATTTTACTTGAGCGATTATGTTTAATTTACACAGATCTGAGTTATAAGAAGAGACAGATATACTCAGGAAAGAAAAGCCATTAAGAAGTAACTTATTTCTAACAATTAAAAATATTTCTCAAATTTTAAACAATTATCTAGAGGAAGTTACATGAGCTGTTGAAAAGCTTGAAAGTCTGTAAACATTTTCAAACTTGCATAAATACTATGTTTATATTTTCAATAACTTTTGAAAACCGGCCATGACCTACAACAGAGCGTGCTATCTCCTAAAGAAACCCCAATTTGTGCCTTTCTGCAATTTTAATCTCCTGTGTGTCAGTCCCAGGCTTTACCAGATGTGGAGTGATATGTTCACAGTGCAGAGATGTTAGAAGTGCTTAAAATTTGAAGATTAACTAAATATAATGTTTTGAAAATGTTTATTTATTTACAAATGACTCAGAGTACCTTTGCCCTTGGAGAGTAAAAGCTTTACATCAGCTCTATGACCTCCTAAGACCTTCTTTAAACTAGCAATGCTTTGACCCCTTGAAGGTTTTTAAAGATAATCCTGAACTTATCACTGTACTTCTTTAATTTCATCAACAAAAAATCTATATAATATTCTTAATAATTTAATCAAAAATAGGCTTAAAACACAAAATTCACCAAATTTGTGCAATCACTTTGATTTAACCATGTAGTTTTATTTATGTGATCGTAAAATGCAGAGTTAAGGTAAGTGTACGGCCCAGCACTATGAGGGGTGATGAAATTCCCCTGATCCTTATCAAGACTTTGAGTCACCATCTTAATGAGACACTGCTTTTGTAAAATAGTGAAAGTTTTAATTTCCCGGGAACATTGCTGAGCTCGTTTGAATATGTCTGCAATATTTCATCATGTTGTGAGAAGAACATTTCATTGATATTTCACTGAATCTGTTCACTCTTCCTATCATTCATCCTATCATCCAGCTGCATGAACAGAGAGACAAACACACACAAATGCAAACAAGTCCTCTATAAGTCATCCCAGCATGTTTATGAAAGCATTTGGGTCAATATGTAGCCAGCCTCTGGCCATCAGGAATCAATACCATTGCACATAGTGAGGACACCAGGCAAGAACAGAGTTACCCTAGGAATACGAAGGTTCACATACAGTGCATTCAAACACAATTAAATGCAACACATATGATCAATGAATATTTGCCGTATTGCAGGCAATGCATGACAAAAGTTCTATCAGGAGTCAACCGCAGCCAGAGTTTTGCAAAAGCAACAACTTCAATACAAAACTGCATCACTTCAAAACATGATATACCCACAGAGCCTCTGCACTGGAATATGGAATCAACTAACGCAGTATGGTAATGTAGTTAGGTGTGCTTGGGTGGGTTGGATGATGGATTCCTGCAAGCACTCTCCTCTGTTCACCAGTTAGAGAAGTCCCATCAGGTTTGGTAATAGAAGCTGCCTCGTGTTTTTCTTTTTTCTTTTTTTTTTTCACTCTGTCTTCTGTTGATTTGAGACTGAGCATGTATGTTTTCACTTTCAAATACTGGAGTATAAATGTGGCTAAATGTGGTTAGTTATTAAAGGAAAAAAAAAGGTCAATGTAAATTTCTTGCTCACATGCTTCTCAAACTGTGACAAATGTATGACTGGCAGTAGCTCACCCATCAGCAGTATTCAGAAAAAAATATGTAGGTATCCATTATTTACAATCTAAATCAACATAGTAACAATTGTCAGAAATATAAACATTAACCCATTAGATAGAAGACAGGTAGGATCCTTGCTTTCATTCTGACCATATCATCCAATATGAAGACATATATGACCAGGCAACATGTTTTTAATCTATTTTGAGGACCTGTTAGGAACTGTAGCCTCAGTTTCTTGTTCTTAGCTGACAGGTATAGCACCCGGTGTGGTCTTCTTCTGCTGTTTCTCGTCTGTTGCCTTTCATTTGGAGTACTAAACTCAGGGGAGTTTTTGATAGTCTATCTTTGAACATACCAATTTTAACTTCTGAGTAAAACTAAGGCACAAAAACAAAATGCAACAAAAGATGTTGTACCATAAAATAACTGTTACCCTTTTCGTCTTTTGTATTAATTAATTACTTTTTTTTTTATTGATTCTGTTTATGAAAATAGCATAGATTTGAACCAATTTGCAACAAATGTCATGTCAAGGTATGTTAAAAGTCAATCCAATTCAAATCTTATGCAGAAATATAGAATCAAATTAATTGATTTGTTTGGAAATATTCAAAATGAATCATGTACGTTGTAGTTTTACCCTAGTTACACGAAGGTGGAGTCAAATGTAATTTATAAATTTAAGGTTTTGTCAATATTTCTAAAAAAGAAAAAGTCCAGTCACTTTCATGCAATTATTGATTTTGCAGAAATTCAAATGAAGCCAACATGTGTCTGTAATGGAAAGGAACTTCTTCCTTTTTAAAGAAAGCTGTGTATTAGTGGTCTATTCGGTCAGTACAGTTACAACTTAGAATATTTTGAGAAGCGATAGGTTAAAAGAAAGCCTGAGAGATACTGTCTTCTACAGTACTTCGTTCATATAAACGTATCTAAATATAGATGAATGCTTTTGTATGGAGGCACATGTGTTTATTCAGATGTAATTGGCTTGCTACTTCTTTATATAAAGTTGAGATACTGTTATTATGGAGGGAAAAAAAATAACATTGGGTTCCTTATCAAATTTAAACAAACTTCAGCAAATCTGGAGAGAATAAATTAGGCTGTGTAGTTTTGTTGCCCGTGTGTTTACTGAACACAGTGTTCAGACTAAATAAATCTGGTTCTGCTATCACATTGATTCTCAGCTTTCCTTGGATATGTGGGTGTTCGTATCCCATGTATTTTTTATAGTGAGGAGATGTTCTTATGTAAAGCTACAATTATGATGATCATTAAGTGTTACAGCACTTCGGTCCTCCTGGTGTATGAAGTGCTTTATAAATAAAGTTGGTATGGTAAGTTGGTATTGAGCCTCATAAATGTAATGATCTTAGCAATCACTATATCTCTGTTAAGGTTAAACCAAGTGATACCTGTCATCTTAACAGTAGCACTCATCTGCAGATATCAAATCATATTTCTATTTTCTGCAAAAGTAATTAAGTCAATAGAAATCAATTATTGTACATTAGAAGCCACAGCTGCCTGCTGACAAGTAAATAGCACAACAGATCCCACCAAAGTGTTTACATGACTCAAAATAGGAATAAGTGTTTCTTCTAGAAAACAACTGTGCTGAGGTAGAGGGAAAGTTGTGTTGGAAGAAAAGAAAAAGCAATTAGGAGATAGACCAAAGAAAAGATCTATTTTAGACTATTTCAAATAAGCTTGTCACAACACCGCCAGAGGACCGGAGCTGTCTGTCTCTCTGTGTTGATACGCATGATCACACACAAGCATGGACACACAGAATCACACGAGCACACAAATGCATGTCAGTCCTTCTGAGTTTCTGTGACAGTGGGATCACTCAGTGCTCCATGGGCTGTAACCCTTCAAAAAACCTTCACAAATGCTTTAATTAAAACGTCTACCGCAATTACAGCACATCCTGATGTTTTGACCTTCATACGGCTCATGAATACGGTGTCATGCTATGTTACTTTTTTCACTTTCTCACAAGCCCCACACACACACGTTTGTATTTCTACCCATGTTAGGACTTTGTATTGACTTCCATTCATTGGTGTAACTGCATTTATGCATAACCCCAACATTTTCCCTAATCCTAACATTACTAGTCTATTCCTAACCTCACCCTTAACTAAAACCTAATTCACATCTCTAAACCTAAACACAAACCTAAAAAGGGGACCCACTGTATTAGGACTCGGCTTTGGTCTCAATAAATATACCAGAAATTATCCAAAATAGCATAGTTAGGCAGGTACACACACACCTGTGTGTGACCCACATGTTTAAAAAGTTTTTTTCTGTCTCATTTATGCAGAAAAGTGTTTCAGAATATTTGAGTCGGTGCATTTGTACTGCCAACCGCACTTGCACACATAAAACTTTGCCACTGCGTTTTGCCAATTCAGTGGTTTTTGTGATGCAGTGGCAAAACTGAGAAATCAATCCAGAGCAATATCAGAAAATATAACACACAAATGAGTATATTTTGAACGTGTATAATATTGCAGCTATACAAAACACACAGACGCCCCAAACATGCACACGAGTGTGTGAGAATGTGTATTGAGGTGGAAGATGGATAAAATGTACTGAGACTTATCTGGGATGGCAAATGATGATGCCAGCCAAAACTCTTGATTGGTTATCCCATTTAGACCAAAGCTTGTGATTGGTTGTCTCATTGAACTAGCTCCCATCATGCATCACATAGATTCATCTGTTCCTCTGGGCCACTCAAGTGGATCCAATCCATCTCTCCTTCCATCCGGCCTCTCTCTGCCCCTCACATTATTTATCCGTTCTTTTTGCTTCTATCTATCTCCCCATCTCATTGCCCCCTCTGTATCTTTGCCCTTTTCTAGCTGTATGTATTTATCTCATCACCACACTTTCAGATCCTTGCACTGCCTCTTCCTCTTTGTCATCTCTCTATCTGGTCCTGCACAACAACTTTATTTTTGGTGTATGCTGCTAAACTATTAGGAATGAATATGCCTAGGGGGTTTGAAATGGATGTGTTTTAGTACTAGCCGAGCCTACAGAGGAGCTAATGATGATGGAATTATAATTTAAAGTCAGAAAAGAAAGAAAAGGAAAAGAAGCAGAAAATAAGGAAGTAAGATAATGAGGATAAGTAAATTACCGTGTAACCTATTACTCATTCGCATATTACAGCGCATGTGTGACTGAATGCAAAACTGATGTTTATCTTTGTTTTGAACTCCGAAGATGGAAACTCGATGGAGGAGGATGGGTTGGCTTTGTCTGGGTCATTGCACCCCATTGAAACTGCAGTATTTTACCACATTTTTAAAAACTATTGAGTTCTGTGGTTGTCTCTGAAATAAGCTGTCTCAGGCTAATCTCTGCAGATTCAAACAGAAGCCGAGGCAAATAAAAGGAATGTTTCAACCACTAAAGAGCACCAAGCATTAGCTATAGCTAAATTTTGGACTTCATAACTGTTCAAGGATGAGTTTTTAAATATGTGTTTTTCATCACAACATGCAGGAGAAAACAACACAAATTATCTTCGCTCCAGCCCTTTCAGCCACTAACTGCCTACTGAATAATGCTAACTCTACAGAGATTTGCTCAAAAGACGAAGCTGAGTCTGTTAGAGTACAATTACAAAAGATTTATTAGCGCTGTGAATTACATATAGCTGCCTAATTTCTGTCTACCAAGGATCACTTCAGATGCACCCAGCATCAAGATAGTTTACAGTACTTTTACAAGCGGTAATAAAAACTGCCCTTTTATTAAACGAAGGCATACAAATTACCGGCTGCAGCCCGAATACAGAACCCTCCCAACATTCAGACTGTTTTGTTTCAATATACATGGAGAACACTTTAGGCTGTTTTTTTGCTGTTTATAGCAGTGCATATTTGCCAAAATGCTGTTGATGAAGTGGACCCTTGTCTATTTTTCCTGCTGAGCATAAGCAGACCTTTGGTTACATTGCAAACAGTTTAAGAGCACGCATCTGGCAAAAAGTTAGGGCTATTTTTTTTTTTTATTAATTGCATATAATGTCACTGTCTTAAAACATAAATGCAAAACATCTTGCTGTTACTTCTTCTTTACTATTATATTCTTTTTAAGATTATTCAGGATTGTAATCCATCCATCATCCCTTTTTGGGTCATGAGGGATGCTGGTGCCTATCTACGTATCAGTTCCTTCCATTCTTCCTCTACTCCAAATCCATGGATATTAGGATAATTTACAACTTTGAATGTTCCTTAGGTGTGTGTAGTTGTTTGCTATGGCAACCTTTGTATTTTCTTGTGAGTGACTGGCAACTTTTTGAGGTTGTATCTTGCTTCTAGGACAATGACTATTGGAAATAGGCACCAGGTCTCATTAATAAGCCAAAAGATAGTTACTCTCTCGCTAACTATCATGTTTGTATTATGAATAATTATGTTACTTTTATGTTAGTTGTGAGAGAGTATTATGTCAAATAACTATGACTCCTACTATCAGCAGTAACATTATTAACATTAAAAGAAATAATAATGTTGATAACTTCTATATAAATGGAAAAAGATCATGCTTTATAATGAAAATATTAACAATAATTGTAACTTGTATTGTACATGAATAATGATATTTTCAATACATCTTACACAAATATCCATGTAGCAATTATGATACAAATCACAACATTTTTGAATCAGTGAAATATCCATGGCCAATACAACAAGGACTATTTCTCTTCACAGTTCCTCCTTCAGAAGGTTGTTTTTCCTACATTTTTGTATTACTGCATTGCTGGTCTGCAAATCCATCCACATGTGACACAGTTGGTTCATTCTTCTCTCCACAGGTCCAACTGTCTGCAAAAGGGAGATGCACCCGACTTTTCCAAAAACACATGGCTTCATTCTTATTTCTCCCACTCTTTCTCTGTTTTTTTTTTCTCTTTGTTATTTTTTTTTTTAACTATCCCTCCCACATTTTGTCTTTTTCTCTCCTGGGAGTGTTGTTATCAAAAGAAATAGCTCAGTAGCTGAAAAATAATAAGCTCCATCGTTTGAAGTCTGTGATGGCTGCTTGACGCCTCTGTGGTGTTTCATGCAGATATACTCCCCATTCGTGATGGGGATAAACAAAAGATTAAATGTATTTTAAGGCCAATCACTTCGTGTCTGTGTCTACGTGTGTGTATACATCTGTGGCACGTCACGCCCTCAGGCTCCACAGAGGCCTCCTGTCACCTTGCCAGTCATCTCAGTTAGGTGTGTTCTGATAATCTTATCTCTGCTGAGCCCTGCATAGCCACAGGTCAGGCCCCCCCACCATTTCCCCTTTACACACCCAAACACAAACAACACACCCATACACGCAGACACACACGCCTCACTTTCACACGAAGCAAATGAATGAAGCAAAGAGAAGATAGGGATCGATGCCGGTAAATCAAGGACATACACTATGCTGCTTCTCTCTGTCTCTCTCTGCCTCTTATCTATAATGGAAAAGCCATACATTTACAACCTCCTGCTTTTTTAGTGGTCTCCCTCAATCACAACATAAAATACTGCTCTAATGTGTTGCACATGGGGAAAAAATGTCTACAAAGAAAGTTGCAAATAATTTTCCAGAGAGCAATCTAATTTCTCTTTGGGATTAATAAAGTATCTATCTTGAACTGAATTGAACCGAAATGTACAGTATTAAACTGAATTACAATTGAGATAGTGTAAGAAATGCATTCTGGTGTGAGCCAAATAGAAATAGATATCAAGATTAAGGATATTGGCCCTACAGTTTATGCCATTTCATATTCCTCTGTAGTGAGTTTTGTAAATTTTAGCCAGGATTGGATGTTTTCCTACTTCTCAGTCTGGCATATTCAGGAGACTGTTGTCATACAAAGAATATGAACCGAAGATTTTGCTTGACATTTCTCTGCAGCTCCCCCAGAGTTGCTGTTGGCATCTAGGCAATATGGCAGAACAGTTCTCACTGTTTGCCATATTTAAATCTTATTACTTCTACAATACCTAAAGCAATACTTCTAGAATACAAAAATTTTGTAGGAATTTGTTTATTTATTTACAACAAAATTCATTCATATCTGTAGAAACCTGCACTTTTATCTATTCATTTATTTGTATTATTGTCCTTTGTAGTGGTTAAAGTATTCAAATGACAGATGGTGATGTTCCTAAATATTTATGTGTCAGTGAGTGTATGCTCGTGGGTATATGTTTTAATAGAGCTCCTCGCCGAAACGAGTATAGATTTGAAATGAAATATTGTCTTTCTGCTGTTTCTGGGGGTACACACATACATTAAGGCGTGCAGGCTGAGTTTATTTGTGTATTCATCTCCCTGCTCATCTGTCATACCAGGGGAAAATTATGCTGATTGCCTCAATGAAGGAGGCATAAATCATATCCTCCACTGTAATCATCTGCAGCAGTTTATGCTTGCAATAAATCTTCTTATCAAAACTGTGTGAAGTCTCTTGCAAATCAGAGTGTGACACCTGTTCGGCATCGAGGCGGACTGCAGATAATAAGTCCAATCTCAATCAGTAACATTTCATTCTTAAATAATCATCCTTCTTTTGCAGACATACTGCGTTGAGACTACAAGTTCGTGGCAAGGGGCATTTTCCGCTCTGGGGAAAAAAGAAATCGATACTAAAGTGAGAGTATTAATGAATGTTTAAGCATCTGCCTCAGAGTTGTATTGATCCAATGGCCTTATCAGCTTCACTTTGAACCCAGGGAAGTAGAGCAGAGATCCTCAAACTTCAGAAACATCTCCCCTAATATTAACTCACAGATAATTGACACACTAAGCATCAGATTTGTCAGTATTAAGTGGCTTGGCAAGAGAGTGAATGTCTTAATTTCAAGGTGTTTAAAAACAGCACATTTAGATTTTTTTTTTTTTACGCTGGTGAAATTGAAAGAATATTGCAATATTGGTGGAAAATGAAATATTGACTCTTACACAGACACATCAAAGACGTCCACACGATTTCAAGATTTTTTCAAATGTACACTTTAATTTTGAAAATGTTGGAGTCTTTGCTGATTTTTAGTAAAAGCAAAGGTTAGTTGAAAAAAAAAAAAAACGGGATTTGATTCTGGTTATTTTAATCATATCTCCTGACTATGATTACATCTTCAAATCAAGGGTGTGCTACTTGAATACTTCTTTTTCTCTTTGCCTTTTTCTACTTAAATAATTCCTGAAGAGTGACAACATCCACTGTTGTCCGGATGCAAATAAAGACATGCAATATAGTCATGTTTCCCTTGACTCCATGCAATGACAGTGAAACTCTGCAGCACTTGGGGCACAGCAAGACTTGAGGTGAGTTTACCAACCATGAAATCTAAGATTTACCATCCAGCCTTGTTCTTAACCCTTTTCTGAATACATGACATTAAGGCACTAAATGTCTTCCCACAGATGGCGTTCTTTTACCCAGTTATATTTTAGTACAATACAGGAGAGTCCCGAGAAAGCCTATTATCATGTTTTTGTTTGTTCATTTTATCGCTGTGTGAGTTTCTGGAGCCCATCCATCTAGTTTCACTCCTGGCTTTTAACAGCCAATTTCAGATAGCAGTGTCGGCTGGCGTTACCAAAACCAACAATATCGTTGGTTTTGTTAACGATACTGTTGGTTTGCAGTGTTGTGAAAACACATTAAAACGTTGTGTTTACTTTACAAGCTTTGTTAATGTCTTCAGGAATGACAAATATAGCTGAACACACAGGTCAGTTGATACTATAATTTGCCTCTGACAACAATGTTGACTAAAACAGCTAAAGCACTAAGTTTAATTTTGTAACAATTCTGCGTCCTAATCTCACAAAAATACGTTTTCAGTTGGCCCAATTGAATTATAAATCCAGGCATGAAGGCAGCAGGACTCCATTCTTTGCTCATTGATGGCATATTTTGTAACAAAAAGATTATTTCTTGGGCACGTGGCTAAACTATGTACAGTCATTTGAGCAGGTTATGTATGTAAGAAATTCTCAGAACGTAAAATTCTAAACAAATTGTTAAAGTTTTAAGCTATATTTAGCAAAAAAGGCTAAATCACATTAGTAACATATAGATTTTCCAGTAATATACAAGTTTTGACACACATAAAAGCAAAACGAAGGTCTTTACACCACAATAGGACAAAACTTGTCGCATTTACAAAAATGAACATTATTTTCACATTCTGGCCCACAGCATGTGAATGTCGGCCACAGATGGATTTTGCTGCAGCTAAGTGGCACATTTATGCAATGTAGGTCTTAGACGAGTCTCAAATGGGCACTTGGAAAATAAGTTCAAATTGGGCAGTTTCTCTAGCATCTCCAATGCAGTCTGTTCCTCACTATTATTGTGGGCTTGAATATGGGCAGATTGTGAGCGTGTAGAAGTTGTGGTTGACACTCCAATGACGTTATTTGCAGCGACACTCAATAATAGAAAATCCCAAAGTTGTGGTTTTGGTGAACTTAAGTCATACAGTGATGTAAATCACAGGCATTCAACGAATGCAGTCTGCCGTCAATCAAATCATTTGCGTGCATTACAGTGCTTGACACAGCTTGTGCTACATGTGGAGCGATGACTTTGTTTGAAGTATTGTTTTGATGTTGTACTGCAGCCTCTCCTGTGGAACCACCTCATGTGATGCAGGCTTAAAATGCTCCTTTTTCATATAAAGTGGTTGTACTTTATGTTAACGCAGATCAACAGCAAGCCAAACTCAATTTTCATGAGCCAGGAAACTGAACGTCTTGTTCCTTTTTTAGTCTTCTTGACAGCATACAATTCTTTAAAATTGTTGCTTGAAAAGCTCAATAGATGGGTTGAGTGAAACTACAAAATGAACAGAAAATAAAATATACATCAGCTCTTTATGTGAAATAAATGCACAGAATAAAACTGCTAGAGCTAGAAAGCATATATGTCTTAACCTTAGCTGTTACTAATAATAAACAGTATTTTAGCTCTCTTTTTGTATGCTAATTAGATTGTTAGCATCATTGCTGTGCAAAACAAAGAAAGCTCTTGGGATAAGACTAATTGTTGGTACAAACACATTCACAAAACAATTTCTAAATAAACTCCTATAAAACATATAATGTCAAACAGAACACAGGTTAGACTTGCTTTTGAAGGTGTAAATAAATATTTAGGACACAGGAGGTGGAGTTTGTACATGGATGGGCAGGTTTTCCCTGTAATGCTACCCATAGTGCATTGCAACCTCATAATTCACCTTCAAACAAAAATACAGATAAACCAACACTAACTGTATATACGTTTTTTAAAACTAAAGGACCATTTTTTTAACATAAATTATTACAGATGAATTATTATATTTTTATCACAAAATTATTATGAACTATTTCTAACTTATAGCCTTGGACAGAACAGTGGTTATCCTGAGCTGTCTCTTCAGTTTTACTGCAATAAGTTTTGGCTGCTGGAATATACCATGACCAATTTTTCTCACTCTGCTACATTCCTCCCTTCTCTTCAATTTTGCATTCTTTGCTGCTATTAAAGCTTTGAGCACTTTTGTTTTGTTTATTTCTCTTCATAAAAGCTACACCTGGTCTGGCGTCCTGGTTAGTTGTGAAACAGGAGGGGATATCGCCTGGGCTACAAAACTTTATTTTCTCCTTCTATTGATGATACACTTAGTCCTATCTTTCAGTGTTTAATCCTGATTTTCTCATAGACAAAGCTTTTGGTTGAGGTTTGACTGCAACTAACTATGTACTCTTTTTTAATTTTGTAGACTTGAAAACTGGCTCAGAGCTTATATCATTATCTGTTTCTCCTAGGTGAAGCCACTACAGGATCTACTACTGTCATTAACTTTATACTTCTCTAATATAACAAGTACTCCAGAGTGTCTTTGTTTTTTGATGGTTTTCTTGAGACAACATGTTGCGAAATGGTACTACATAAATAAACTGAATTACCAAGAGCTTAAAATCAGATTTTACACAGATTCTATAAACTGTCAATAAGCATGATAAAAGTAGATCCACTTTTGTTGGAGACATCAAAATGTCTCATCTAAAATTATGGAAGATATCAAGTCGAATCAGGAAACACCAATTTGATTAATACAATGTTTGGCAGGAACTCTGGAGGGAAGCACTGCCAGACCCTGACAGCAGAACATCCTTGAATGAGTCAGAGATTTTAAGCGTTCTCAGTTCTTTGCTCATTGTGGTTGTGGTTCTTCAGCATGTGGTTAAGTCGCGTCAGTCAGAGCTTAATTTGAATAGTTTGCACTTTTTCTTGTTCAGAGAACAGATTTGGACATTTCACCTTAAACATCAATGTTCACTAAGTTAAATACAACTGACATTGTGCAAAATTAAATCAGTTTAGATCTGTTTTAAATTTAGAAATTTGTTGTCAGCAACGTGTAGCATCTGTTTATTCCACTTGCATACAACCTTATTTGATTAACGCTTCTCCGAAATACATCATTTTTAGAGTTGACAGTCTGATCACACTGCAGAATCTGACTTACAAAGAAAAATGAGTCACGATAAGCATCAGCACATTTATAGATTTCCAATCATTTAATGAGGAAAATGGACTTCTACTCAAGTAATTTTAAAGCAATAAAAATGTTTGCTTTGGCAAGAAAAAAATTGCTAACACAGTTTTAAGAGCACAGATACAATTGCAGAGAACCAATAACTGCTTGAGTGAGTTGTCACTATTTACTTATTCTCCTGCTTCAAATCAGAGAAGCGTAATTTCAAAATACCACTTATCCTTGTGAAAAAAATAAATAAAACAGAAGCATAAAATTTATCCACAAGGCTTGCAATTCAGAAATCTATGTTAAAATTTAGTATAGGTTCCCTTTTTGGAAAGTTTCTTGCAGTTCAACATTGTTTGATGCTGAAATGACTAAAAGCTGCAGAAGGACTGATAATACAGTCATTACATGAAGGACGATAGGATTTCAGCTTTTTAGACTAATCTAATATTAGTAATACTGCCAAATAAAAGTCTTCACATGATGCTTAATCCTTAATACCATGGCTGCATAAATATGTTAGAGAAATTATCTACTAAGTAACTTAAAACCAACCCAACAGCTGGATAAGAAGATTTCTAATCCTAAATGCATCACATTTATAAACATTTCCTATCTGGTTATGCCAGTTCTTACACAACAGATGTTCATCTCTGTATGTGTGTATATTTGCACAACCCCTCCTGGCTATTACACTAAATAGCAGTGACCCACAGCACTGTGAGAGGACAGGAACCCTGTCGACACACTCACACCCCTTACTCATCACAGGACATTCATTTGGATGGCTTCGGACAGCGGTGCGGTATAAATGGTCTATAAGTCAATGACTAGGTCACTGTCTTCAGGCGGTGTCAGTTCTATCATAACTAATTTGCTCACACATGCACATGTATATGCCCATGGTTGTTTCTCTATCTACTTGGGAACACTAAGCTGACCCAACACATTACCCTGCCTCCACAGGCTTTCTTCTGCTCATCACAAGTTAATGCCTTACTTCAACCCTTACCCAAAGTGTTTTTCACCACACTTCTGTTTTAGCTTTTTTTTGCCCGCAAGTAATCTTTGTGTCCCTGGGCTCTGTAGTTTTGTCCCCACATTTAGAGGATATCCCTACACTGTAAAAAAAGGAACTTAGGGGGTTATTGCATTAACAAAAGAATATCATGTACTTTTAACTTAATAATTTCATGTTTCAGACAAAAACGTGATACAATCATGTTGGATAAACAAGATATTCAACAATTTCACGTTTATGAAATTGAATCATGTTGAGCTAACATGATTCATTATACACTGTAAAAAATGAACTTAAGGGGTTATTACGTTAACAAAAGAATATCATGTACTTTTAACTAAATAATTTTATGTTTCAGATAAAACATGATACAATCATGTTGGATAAACAAGATATTCAACAACATCACGTTTATGAAATTGAATCATGTTGAGCTAACATGATTCATTATAGTCAGACTGATCTTGTGCTGAAGACCAAAAGTGAGATCACGGGAAATCACGGGATACCACACGAGTTCACGCGAGACAATCGTTTTTTTCTCTCAACTTGAATACATTTTATTCAAGTTGAGATAACGTGATTCAATTACGTCAGATAGATCTTACGCCGAAAAAATGAACTTCGGGGCTTATTACATTAACAAAATAATATCATGTACTTTTAACAAAATAATTTTGGGTTTGAAACGGAAACGTGATAAAATCAAAATCACTGAAGTTAAACTGTATATGTATGTATGTTTGTTTGTTTATTTGCTATATCAAGCCAGCAGTGCTGCACAGTTGTTCCAATGTGCCTGTACAATGGATACACACAGCTGCACACTTGAGGTGGTTAAATAGATTCTATTGAGGTTCAAAGCTTACAGCGCATTTCCATATTTGCAACCTTCATGTCTAATCCAGTTAGCATTCCTCTGCCCTGCATCCAATCAGATTACCATCTCTGCTCCCCGTGGCAACTCAGCAGTTTTGACCTGTTCTTCTCAAGTAAAAACTGAACTTGGTGGTACATGATCCCATGGTAGCCATGGTATATTTATTACCCCCTTTGAAGTTGATGAGCTGATGGCGCTGATCCAAGGGGACGGCCTGTCTGCTAACAGCACACCTCTTAGAGTGTGCTCGGTCTTCTCCTGCAGAGCAAAATGTAGCTCAAGTGGACATACTGTCAGATTATATTTCGAGAAACATGCCACAGGCGCAATGTCGTGCTTGCTTACTCCCTTTCTCATTTGTCCATCCATTTTCTCAACTTGTCTCTGTTCATCCCTCTTTCCTCTCAGACCCAAACACAAGTCTACTCTAAAGTCTGTCAATGATGTCTGCTCTTCCTCTTGAATGACTATACAATACACTGGAGAGCTCCCAATGTATTGTATAGTCTCTGAGTGTGAGTAGATCATCTTTCACTGCTGTTTGACATCAAAGCGGTTCAACAAGACACCTCTCATGCTGTCAACAAGATCTGACACCCAATTCTCTTCTACTATGCTACTACAAAGGCAGAAGGCATTTAAAGAAGTTGTACTGATGTTGTATGCATATGTGTGAATACAACAAGGATTCATTGTGATAAACATTAGGACCTAGCCAAAATCTATATTGTAGGCAATTATGAACGCTTGTTAAAAAGAGACAACAAACAACACACTACTTATTTTGGCTTCTCATCAAACCACTGATCCATCACTGCATCAAGGTGGAAGAGGTGTTGCAGAATCCTGCTCACTCTAAGTTTGCTTTATTCCTAGACAATTTTAATATTTCCTCCTTCTTGCTCTGCACAGACCTTCAGCACTCTGGGACTGACGCCATCTGGACCTGCAGCCTTGCTCCGGTTCGGTCTCTCCAGCTGCCTCTTCACCTGATTTGACTAGAGACAGACACGTGACACGGGAAGCCAAAGGGAGAAGCAACATCTCTCTATTTGGTTGAGGACAAACTTATAGAAGCAGAAGAGCCCATGACCGAGGTGGATAAAACATCTGAGCTGTGACAGCAAAGCAAGATGGGATTTCTATTTGGCTAGGGGCAGGAGAGGAAAATGCTGAGCTTATTCCTGATCAAAATCTGTTGAAGAATATGTTCAGCTCATTTGCTTCCATCTATTCAATCCTCCATTTTGCTTGAAGCCTGTTATCTTCTTCATCCCTGACCACACATCTCTGATATTGTTCTATGTAGTTTGTTCTCCAGCTCCTTCCCTGTTCCTCTTCTTGCTGTCTCTAAGCAGAACTTTGTGCAGCTTCTGTATTTTCCTCAATAATTGCCTGTCTCCCTCCATGAAAGGTCTTTTTTCTTGCTGAACAGATCCTTCAGATCACTGGGGATATTAAGGAGAAACAAACTGGACTGAGATTAAAATAACTAATAAGACTGTATTGAATTTAAATTTGATATACTGAATTAAGCTAAATACAATTATATTCCAAGTGGTTTCTGAAGATTATACCAGAATCCATTTGGACTGCATTGAATTTTAATCTGCTTTTCAGCCTCGTGGACTGAGTAAACATTTATTTATTTTTTTGTAAGGTGGTATGGTATAAATAGAATCAAATTAAATTACTAATAAAATCCCATTTCAATCATGATTTAGTCATTACAGGATCCCCCAAAGGTTTTGCATCATGGAAGTAATTTAGCATGGCTTTTAAAGCAAAGATCACATTGTACTGCACTATACATTATCAGCATGAAAACAGCATTTGGATTGACTGATAGAGTTGCTTTATGCACTCACCTGTGAAGCCGTCCGTCCTTTATTCTGAAGCCGTAGACCATTCTAAGAGGTGTGGGGAGGGCCAATTGAATTAGCCCCACATCCTCCAGCCCACAGCGAGTGATATGGGACTGGATTCCATTACACAAACTCTATCTAGCCCAGACTATGGTCTATCTAAACCTCATATCCCTGACAACACACCATACATCAGCCACAGGCTAATATGCTCTAATAGGTAACCATAGATAAAGCACATGATCTTTCTCTCCTGCTCACTCTAAGTTTGCTTTATTCCTAGATAACCTTAATATTTCCTCCTTCTTGCTCATTCTCTGGCTTTATGGGTTTCCCCATTTTTCTTCAGTTTTTTTAATTATTTTTTTTTTATTTAGTTGTCTCATTTATTGAGTTACTTTACTTATTTTTTCTATTACTTCAGTTCATTTTCAGTTGCTCCATTTATTTGCCCACTTTCCTCTGCTTCCCTGCCATTATTCACTGCAACGCTATCTCCAACATAGTGTATAATTGTAGTCAACAGTGATTGGTGGATGTGAGTGGGAGAGTCATCACATGGGGTTGTTTTCTCATTACGGTGGTCTTTGTACTTCTCCCTTTTCAATATTATTCAAACCTTGTCTTTTTTGTGATACTTTTGCAATGTAATTACAGATCAAGGTAAATTAATTTGTTTTCAAATTAATATTTGTAACATACTTTATTGTCAGAATGATCAACAAAAGCTTAAATAATAGGTTGTTAAATTAGTAACATTGTTGCATTTTTAACTCAATACACTGATTTACATGTTCCATCCATCCATCCATCCATCCATCCATCCATCCATCCATCCATCCATCCATCCATCCATCCATCCATCCATCCATTTATTATCCAAAAACTCATCCATGCAGGGTTGCGAGTAAGATTCGGTGATATTTACTTGATATTTTGATCAGTATTTAAAGCTGTATTCTATTCTTCCAAACTAGTAGTTATCTATATTTTTAAATTATATTCTTTACTTCTCCTTCCAATCTATTTATTTTTTTTACTTTTCCTCTCCTAATTAGTGTAATTTGCAAAATGTTTTTCTACATCTGTCTTCTGTTGCCTACTATCCTTGCATGCCTTTTTTACCCAGTCTCTTTCTGATCATCAAAGCCCTGAGTCAGAACCAAGGCTTGGCTCCACAGTGGAATGGATGACCTTGGACGTTTGTTTAAAAGCCAGATGGCAAAGAGGGAAAAGGAAAAACAGAGACTCAGTGAAACTCGTTTCGAAAAGTGAGAAACATGGCACATATGGCAATAGAAACCTGAGCTGGAGTATGATTATTTGAAGAAAATGCACTTTTTCTTGTTCATGTTGTTTTATTTCTACCTGCAAGTTTTGCAGCATGATGCCATACAATACTGACATAAATATAAGAAGATCAAACTTACGAATGAGTGATTTTAATTGAAAATACATCAGATATATTCTACAATGTTTGTAAACATATAGGCTACAATTGATGTTGATTACATCAGTGGTATATACTTATTAGCATACACTTGCATTAATTATACATTTGAGTATAATTAATGAAAGCTTTTATTGTCAGTCTTAGTTTAGCCAAGACTGGCAACGTTACAAAGATAGAGAAATGGACTAGGACTAAAATTACGTCTCGATTACTGACAGGGCATCTTAATCTGATGGACTGCATGCACAATACTGTGCATTTTTATACACAATCATCATCCTCTTCATTGGGTACATCTTGCTTATGTCAAGCTTGACACCCGGACTGTATGGGAGAATTTCATGGCACAGTTTCAACAATGTTAGACACATTGCTGAGATATTTCGCTGCATATTAACTTGATAGCTTCACAGTTAAGTGTTCCTTTTGTTATGGACAACTCTTTCAATATTGTAGTTGGAGTATTATTTGGAAATTATAACTTCCTTCAGAAATTACCTTTTTAGTTGTGGCAGCAAACTGAATTTCAGCTGTAGGTTATCATGGAAGTGTTTTACTCTATGAACAGTTCATTTGCTTAGCAATACTTAAGATTACATTGTGTGTTTACTTTTATCAGTACAGTGTAATATCTTGCTATCTATTTTAATTCTCTAAATTATTGTCCACCGTATTTCCCATACAGGTTTTGAGCGACTGATGCATCAGAAAGACTGTGTGCAGAATTCCGTGTATCTCCCTTTGAAGAAGACATTGTTTTCCAATTTCCTGCTCCTCTGCCTTCTTCTTCTCTCCTCCCCCTGATGTCTGTGGCTCCTCATCAGGGACCACATTAAAACTCAATTATACACACACGTACACGCATCTCTCTGCAACTGCCTATGTCATCTCTGGGCTTAGAGCCAGCATCTCCTCCACAGTATCTCTCTGTGCAGTGTTGTCCTCATCTCTTTCATTGTGATCCTGTGGCCTTGTTGGCCTGGCATTCAATTTAGTTGTCATCCTGATGCATCCGTTGCTGTGTGCACACACAAGCCTCGTCTCCCCCCCACCCACCCCTGAACACACACACACACAGAAACACAGATGGATTTCCTGTCAGGACAGTTGGAGACCAATCAAACTGTGGTATTGGAGCATGCCCAGTTGAGGGCTAAGGGCCATCAAGGGACCCCCTCACAATAAAGTATTCCCATTAATCCTGGGTATACAAACACATTTTCATGTACATGCAAACACATGCATGTAGCAACCACAAAAACCACACAATAGAAAAAACCTTCACAACTACATGCATACACCGTCTTCCAAATTATTATGCAAATTGGATTTAAGTGTCAAAGATTAAATTTTTTGTTGTGCTATGAAATTTATAGATGGTATTGTGTGTCAGGGCTCTTTGAATCACTATAATTAATTTCAGAGCTGGGTTGATTAGTTTGTCTGGTGAGCTCAACTAAAGGAAATCTACTTAAGAAGGATGTTTCACATTATTAAGCAGACCACAGGTTTCAAGCAATATGGGAAAGAGAAAGGATTTCTCTGCTGCCGAAAATCATCAGATAGTGTAGTGCCGTATGACAAGGTATGAAAACATTAGATATTTGGTTTTTGTTTCCCCACCAGGGGGCTTTTTGTGGGCTCTAGTGTCCCTTATTTGATAGTAGGCTGACAGGAAGGGGGTAATGAGAGGGGGGAAGACATGCGGCAAATATCATCGGGTCCGGGAGTCGAACCCGCGACGGCCACGTCGAGGACTCAAAGTCTCCAAATGTGGGTCACCCTAACCCCTACACCACCACGGCACACCCAAACATTAGATATTTAACGAAAACTGAAGCATTATCTTCGTACTGTGAAGAGATTTGTGGCTGATTCAGAACAAAGATGGGTTTGTACAGATAAAGGCATCATGAGGAAAGTTTCTGTTAGACAAATTCATTGAATTAAGAGAGCAGCTGTTAAAATGCCCTTACAAAGCAGCAAACAGTTATTTGAAGCTGCTGGTGCCTCTGGAACCTCAAGGTGGAGGATCATCCAGAGGCTTGCGGTGCATAAACCTACTATTCGGCCCCTAACCAGAGCTCACAAGCAGAAACGGTTGCAGTGGGCCCAGCCGTACATGAAGATTAATTTTCTAACAGACTTGTTCACTGATGACTGCTGTGCAACCCTGGATGCTCCAGATGGACGCAGTAGTGGATTGGTGGTGGATGGCCACCACGTCCCAACATGGCTGTGACGTCAGCAAGGAGGTAGTGGAGTTATTATTTGGGGGGAGAGAGAGAGAGAGAGAGAGCTGGTCGGCCCCTTCAGAGTCCCTGAAGGTGTGAAAATGACCTCAGCAAAGTATATGGACTTTCTGACTGATCACTTTCTTTCATGGTTCAAAAAGAAGAGCCGTACCTTCAGTAGCAAAATCATCTTCATGCATGACAATACACCATCTCATGCTGCAAGGAATACTACTGTGTCATTGGCTGCTATGGGCATAAAAGGGGAGAAACTCATGGTGGGTCACCATCCTCCTCTGACCTCAACCCTATTGAGAACCTCTGGAGTTTCCTCAAGCAGAAGATCTGATGGTGGAATGCAGTTCATATCTAAACAGCAGCTCTGGGAAGATATTCTGA
>CAEFZY010020026.1:0-22035 GCA_903066815.1 Brachyrhaphis roseni | reverse complement strand
GCCTGTGTGTTTTTGCATGTAGTTTTTCTCTATGTATGAATTGGTTCTCTCTTGGTACTCCTGCTTCCTTTAAAAAGTCCAAAACATAACTGTTTGGTTAATTGGCTTCTCTAAATTGCCCCTAGATATAAGTGTGTGGATGCCTGTTTATTGGGACTCAAAACTGCTAGTTTTTCTTTACAATAATGGTAATTACTGTTTAGTTTATAAGGCTTATATTTTTACTGTTGTACATTTGAAGGTAGACTGAATGTTGATGCTGTTCCCAAATGCTGTGATTCAGTATATGGTCTCCTGTCAACTAATGACATAGCAAAGATTAATAGTTTCACTGCATACATACTTGTATCTACAGTGATAAAATTGACAACAGGATATTATTTTATTATTTCATTAAAACCATGAAACAGAAACCTCCTCCAGCTGGTTAACTTCCTGATGTCCAGGTTAGCTGCTTCAAAGACATTCACAGTTAACAGGAAACTCATGAAATGGCTCTAATAAAAGCTGAAGCTGAGAACAGCAGTGGTACTACAGCTCTCTGCTTCTTCTGTAGTGCAGTAGTATCATATTTATGCAGTGCTCCACAAATTTGTCTGAGGAACAGTTATTTCTTAAAAAGTGAACGTATGACGTTGTGCTGTTTTCTTTCTTAAAACGTGTTAAACTGGTGTTGCTCACTCCGTTGGAGTTCCTGAGTTGTTTTGGAGTTTGTAGTAACAGCAGGGGGTTCAAAGAACACCATGATGTTGTTTGAATGTCCCAGATGACTGAGAGAGAGAGAGAGAGAGAGAGAGAGAGAGAGAGTTGTCTGCCGCCTTGAGAGAAAGATTGAAAGCCCACTATTTTTAAACTGCCTTTATGTGTCCTCTGACTATGAATGCACCGTAACGTTTTACAATGAAGACTATTGTTTGTGTGTGGGGGAGAAAGTAAGGCCATTTTCTTTTGATCATTTTTGTAAGTTTTATGTTTGACATGGTGGGGGATTAGCACTTCATGTAATCAAAGGGGAGTTTGTTCTTTATGCCAATTTACCTGCCCCAGCATTGGTATTTGTCTTTTCTGGCCTGTGTACCGTTTCTCTCAGTGCTGTCATTTTCATTGAGTGATCACACAGGTGGAGTTATTAATTAAATTAATTAATTTTATAATTGGACAATGTGTACCGCAAAGCTTTTTATCCTGCTTTTCTGAACTGCTTAACACAAAATATATGAGACCTGTCCACCTCTTTCTGCCCATCACTCCTGAATCACCTCATGATGATCTGCATTTCCTAGCTCGTGTTTCCTCCTGCAGTGCAGGGATGACATTTTGCCTCTCCTGCGTGTCCTGACTCCTCCTTAATCCGACTAAGAGCTAATCTCTCATGGAGGGATGCGATCATGGACTGAACAGCACTTCTATCTCTTGGCCTCTGATCTTTTCAGACATGAGGACTGAAAAGTGGCAAAGGAAAACGATGCAATCCCTTTAAAATAACTCCTGAACTTCTATTTGGAATTGTATAATTTTTTTTATGTTTTATTTTTTATTTCCTTTATTTAACCAGGTAAACCCCGTTGAGATCTGGATCTCATTTACAAGAGGGACCTGGGCAGAAGTCTGCAATACACAGCAACCTGGTTACAAAATAAAACCAATTAATACATATACACAAGTGTAAAATAGAAGTTCTGTATCACTCCTTTTTGGATTTGAATTGGCCTGGTTTCTGCAACCATTGGCCCTGGATCCACATGCTTCTCCTAAGGCTCACTGTGATGGTGGCTTCCTGTAGAGTAAAAATAAAGGCCATTAAAAAGTTATCAGCTGAAACACAACAAATGGACTTTTCGCTTGGCTTCCCATCATTTCCTCACCAACGTTGACTAAATACATTGTAAGCTGAATGTGTCAAACTATGAGATTATTTGTTTATTTTTGTCCAGTCATACGGTCTAGACTCTTATCAAAAGCTGTTGCATAATTCATACTCTTGAACTCCAACTGCTCATAGGAAAACATGGCAGAGGAGTTGGCATCAAAATATGGCACTGTAGAGATTAAGGGCCCAATTTAATCAGTTAATCGTTATTCAGTTTATTTATATGAGACCAATTCGCAACAGATCACTCCTGCCCGGCGCTTCTCACCATGGGCAATTCCAGAGTGGAAGTATGTCCAGCCCTTCTCAGAGTCATGCATCGAGGCGAGACCGACTATTTCTACCCGGAACCTCTCAACCTCACACACTAGCTCCGGCTCCTTCCCCACCAGAGAGCCCACGTCCCAAGAGCCAGCTTCCGCAAACGAGGATTGGACTGCCAGGGCCCCCTCCCTCGGCCACCACCCATCACACACTGCATCTGACCCCTTTGGCCCCTCCTACAGGTGGTGAGCCCATTGGAAGGGGGACCCATGTTTCCTCTTCGGGCTGAGCCTGGCCGGGCTCCATGGGTAAAAGCCTGGCCAACAGGTGCTCGCTAACGTGCCCCACCTCCAGGCCTGGCTCCAGAGTGGGGCCCCGGTGACCCGCGTCCGGGCGAGGGAACACTAAGTCCATTGTTAGTAGTCATCATGAGGGGTCTTCAGGCTGCGCTTAGTCTGATTCCTCACCGAGGACCTGTCTGCTTTGCGTGACCAGGGGCATAAAGCCCCAGACAGCACAGTTTCTAGGATCATTGGGACACTCAAACCCCTCCACCACAATAATTTGGCAGCCCATGAAGAGGAATTCAGTCACACATAAAATCCAATTGATGCCAGTTATCAAACATTGCAAGAAGTTCAGTTTATTTTTCAAATTAGTTTCAGAAGATTGCATCGAGTCATTGAGTTACAGCATTCACTCTTCCTGCACAATTACCACATTGTGTCTTTGACTTTACAGCAATTCTTCATACCGAGTATACATGCTGTAAAAATACAATAAAAAAATCTCCCCTTTAATGGAAAAAGTTCCAGTAGAACCTGGTTCTTTTTTGAAAACAAAAAATGTACACGCATACAGGCACACACACCCCCACCCCCACACACACACATATATATATATATATAGATGCTTTGTTCAACTGTGAACAAAGTATCCCCCATGTTGGTTCACTGAAGTGCTGCTTCATATGTTTTGAAACTTTTGTGGTGGAATGTGGAGTTACACACTTGGAGTTCAAACAACACTGCATTTGTTCAGTGCATATGCATCCCAAACCAAAAGGCCACACCAAAAATATGTGGATGGATGGATGTTGTTTCATTCTCTCTTTCACTTCTACTGAACTTTTTAAGGTAAAAAGGGACAAAAGAAAGTGAATATGTATTGGATGGTAAGACAGAGTCAAGCAGTATTCAGAGAAATAAATGAGGTGGAATAAATAACCTCTTTGCCCATTTTGTAAAGACAATGTTTTAAAAAAGCATTGATAAAAGATACAACCGTGACATCACCCGCAGACAACAGAGTCCAGGACCATTTAAAGCTCATCAGCTGTCCTGCTTCCTCCATATTGTCTGTCCCCATTTGCTATTTGTGGAAGTAAAGACAAAAGAAAAGCTTTATCCACGCTCTGACAGTTTGCTCCATTATTGGCCTCTCCAGCTTCTGAACCTTAAATCATGGACCTGTCCAAATCCTGCAGACACCCAACCTCACAGTTTATGCCTGGCTTCTGAAGCTCTTGAGTCCAGCTCATAGTTGTTACTGTAGTTGATCTGCATTTGTCCCAAACCAAATATGGTAGAGATTAGATCGTGGCCTGCAGTTCGTCACTCCTACGGTTTCAGCATTCTGCTTAGTGACTACAGTGTTTGTCTTTGGGGCCAGAAGAGAATTGGAGACTTGCGTCATGGTAAAACCTCATTAACACCATAACTTAGGTTGAAAATACGAAGCTGTGTCCATGCTGAGCTTGTGAGTAAAACTTACCAAAAGTTGACGTAACTCCCAGTTTAGTCAAGAACTTGTAAGCAGTGACTTTTCTTACGCTCAAAGCTTTATTCAGATGTATACATGCTGTTATCTGATTTCTAATAAGGTTAAGCTGTTTCCAAGTTCATGGTTTCCCGTGCTGCGTAGGCTTGCTGTTGAATAAAAAGGTCACTTTGCCCGCACATTTTGCATTCAGATTCAGTCTTTGATGTTAAGAGATCAAATAAAAGCCAGGTCAGTGCTAAATGCTGCCAAGTATTTTTCATCATCAGTCACTCCTCTTTGGCCTTAACATTTTGCATGCTGACAGTGAAAGCTTCTTTTATTTATCTGACCATGTAGTTCCTGCAAGTCCTTTTGATGTTTTATCAAGAGAGAAAATTGGAACTAGAAACAATATTGAAAAGAAAGAAAATTAAAAATCTCCCATGATTTTATAAATCTTTTAGTAGTTCCTTGTTGTTGTTTGATGCTGCCAGGGACTCTATTATCAGGTTATTGGATTATCACATTAAGTGATAGCTTAATGTTTCACTACAGGCACTCCAGCTAAAGAGAATAATCTCAATAACTTGTAACAGATAACTATTTGCATCTCAGTAAATTAAATTATCATTATGAAGCTTTTTGCTGTTATCATTAAAAAGTTAAACACATTATTATGGATTCATTGCACACAGACTGATGTGTTTATCTCTGTTCATTTTTATGATTGAGGCTTCCAGCTAATATGGTATCTCAGAAAAGTATAATGTTAAATAAAATATATTAAAAATATATTATTAGTGGAGAAGCTATTGCTTAAACAGTTATTGGGAAGACTGCAGACTATACCCCTTCAACACCTGTGGCCTAAGATCTGGCTATGTCTGTGTGTGGTTCTTGAATCACTGGTTCCAGCTGCAGTTCATGCCATGAATATGCTTTGCTTCACAATCTGGCTAAAGCTGCCGTTGTCCCATTTGTATGTGTTCCTTTTTCTAACACACTTCTTTCTTCCACTCAACTGTCCATTAATAAACTTTGATATTGACCTCGGTGAGCATCCAACTTTTTTAGCAGTTACGTTTTATTGCTTATCCATAGATTATCCATAATTGTCTGCTTGACAAGTTTCAAGGGTTTCATTACACAGCCATAACAAAACATTTCTGTATTTTTATTTTTTTAAATTTTTGATAATTCAGTAAATTTGAACTGATATTCAAATTTTCTGATAAAACTAATTCAGGTATTTATTAGTTGTAATTTCTAATGATTAAAAATAACAAAAATAAGCACTTGTCATGTACAACAATTAAATAAAAGTTGTACATTTGGAGTTAAATACTAAAATTAATTATTGTGAGATGTTTTAATTTACAGAGTTGCAGTAGTACATTACTTCTCCTTACAAGGGTCATTTACATTTAGATTTCACTGCTCTATAAAAAGCGAAACATCTGTCATGTTCAAAACAGAACAAGGGAGCAAAAATATTTCACTGTGGTCTGTGTGTACCACCAGCCAATCGCTGCTACTTGAGAACATGAAAACTGCATTTAGACAGAAATTACTATGTAAATTGTGTTGGTGGTGCCACTTACCTGGCAACATTTACATATCTAAAGTATATAAAAAATGTAATTTATTATAAGGATAACAACTAAACTTTAAACTGGAATAAATAGTGAGTAAAAACTCTCCCGCTATTTATTTTAAATTTTGCTTATGGCAAATTGCTGCTATTTTTACTCACAACTAGGACCTCCTTGAAGTCGATGTTAAAGAAAGATGTGTCATTATAGCTCCAGACATCGTGCCAGCAGAGAGAATCGGTGCCAGACAGCGTGCCAGGATAAAAACTGGGCAACATTTGTCGCAAAGTTGTACATGATCATTTACAAAAATAGGCCCTGGCATCTGAGCCACCACTATTCGGATGCTCTGACGATTACAGGCTGACTTTTTAAGACAGAGTAAAAATGTAAAACAGAGTGATGCATGTGGTCTCCTGAAACATTTTGTCTGAAACAAGACGAGCCAAAAAGATGCTTGTTGAAGTTCTGTGGTAGTTGAGAAATTAGTGTTTGCTGTTAGAGGCTGAAGGTTTCTGCTGAGCTGCTTCACTGCATATTCAAATATCCGGAACCAAAGGTAAACTGAGCGATAAGTTGTAAATTTTATGTTTTTCTGCAGTGTCATATTTTTAAGACTCTGCCTATTCTGGAGGTCGTTTTAGTGCTCTCTCATAATTTCCCAACCAGTTACCCATCTAACAGAACAAAATAAAACAACAGCCAAGCTCACACAACGCTGCCAGGAAACATGCTGCATTTAATAAAGCAAATATGGGAAATTAGGTATTTTTAAAAAACATTTTTCAACAAAGGAAACACCTAAAAATACGCAAGGAAAACTTGCAGGACATATCTTGCTAATAAAACTCTGTTAGCGTGTGGGAGTCAATATAGAATAAAATGCTGTCTCATCGCTAAGAAGAAACTGGACAATTATGTTATATACATACGGAAATACATACAAAATGCCTTTTTAAAAGATATTATCATAAGTTAATCATTCACATGTTTTTAAATCATTGGTATGGTTAAAATGTATAGTCAGGAAATTGAAAGATGTGTATAATCTGTATTATAAATAAAAAAAAATCATGCAATGTGAGTGTTATAATTACAGTGATATCAGCTGTGATTTATCTACATTTCTCTCACTACTCTCTTTCTCATGTGTCATTATAAATCTTTCAAATCCTTATTTACATTTACTATCCCTGGCGCTACAGTCTGGTGTGAGCATCTATCGCAGTTAGACTCCATGCAACAGACAAAATACACGTCTCTTCTACAAAATGTAAACTTATGAAACAGTGAATATACCAATTTGCAAATATTGCATCCAAAACAGTCCTCAGCTGTTTTGAAACTCTAATATTTTGATGATGATATGTACAGGAACACATTTTGAATCTCTGTACTCTTCTGGTTATCCAGTGTTGATGTTGTTTTGCTAACCAAGACAGCACCAACACTGAGGGAAAAGCTGAGAGAACAGCAGTTTCTTGTGACTTCATGCTGCACAGGGTCTATAGCCTGTGTCAATCTTCAAAATAAGTTGGAAAGATTCCTGGTTTTATAAAGGGTTTTGCTGCCGAGAGCCATCTCAGCTGCAGATAAGACTCCATGGAGAAATGAGCTAGGAGGGAGGTATTTCCAGCATGCAAAAGTCAGGTCCGAATACACTTAAACAGCTTGATCCAATTTGATTTCTCTAATCAGTGCAGAACACAACTTTGTGGTTTTTACCTGACCGGCTTCTTTATATTATATTGTACATGAGAACAGATTCATTTATTCACAGTGCTATTTGATTTTGCTTAGATTTTAGTGCCAAAGATTATGAGAACATCTGTCAGGATCGTATTCCTCACCATGTTTGGAACAGACTTATTCAAACCAATCTCACTCACATTTTCCAGTGTTTTAGCAACACTTGTAATGCTTTTCTGCAGAGACAAAAGCCCAACATTCTGGCAAATGTAGAGGTGCTGCATACCTTTGCCCTTTTAGTAACCACACTCAATCAACAGCAGCTGCATTCTGGACCAAGCCCTAAGGCCCAAAAGGAAGGTGTGCATGTGTTGTTGTTGTTGTGACTGAGCTCAAGTGAGGGGGGGAAATGCCACGCATGCCTGAACACACAGACCAGCACATAGTTGTGTGAAAAACACATTGCTGCTCTTTAGAAGGCACGGGAGTGGAAGAGACTGGGAAACACAGTCACACACATTTCTGTGCACAGTCCATCTCATCTCAGCCAGCTGTCCGCATGAGAAAATCACTTTTAGTTTACGCCTTCCAAATAAAACCCACTCCAGTCAGCGGAATGGTAAATCTGGCTGAACTCGTTCAGGCAGGCGAACACAGCCCTAAATGTGAAAAACACAACCTTAGATTAAATCAGCCCATCCCAGCACTTGAGACTGTTATCACTGTAGCAGTACTACGAGTCTGTGATGCGGTTTCCCTTTGGCTGTGAGTTGGAGAAAGCATCTTTTTCTTCATTTGTCTGGGCCGATGTGGTTTAAACAAGTGTCTGGAGTGATCCACCAGTGCGGGGGTTGGGGTAGGGGTGCTCCTGGGGAAGATCGGGTTGCCGGATCAGGATGTGGACTTGTGCAGCTCAGGGAGTTGGGCTTGGAGGGAGATCGGAGTCAACCCACGATTCTTTCTGCAGTAGCATGTGGTGGGCTTGATGTTTGCTACTGCATGTTTGCTCTGCTACCTCTTCTACTAACGTCACAACCTGACCTCAGCTTCTTGTTGTCCTCACAGAGCATGTGAGCAGAGGGAATAGAGTGTGGAATGGGGGTGAAGTGGAGATAAATCTAATCAAGTCTTAATGGACCTATAGGGCTGTGAAATTCTATCTTCATCCTTACAGATGCTTTTTCTGCTTTTCTTATCACACTTAAATGTTTCAGATCATGATACAAACTTTAATATTAGATTAAAAAAAAAAATAAAATAAAATAAAAAGTACAGTGATTTTGGACCTTTGAAATGCTGGGAATATGTTGGCATAGATTAGGGATGATGGGTTTGTCTCCAACTCTGAAAGTTTGAAATTCAGAGACGACTAACAAAGAAACACACAAAAGGCTAGGCCTGTTTTACAAAGCTTTGAACCTGGAGTAGTTGATAAGTACTGTGTTCCTTTACATCTGGAATAAAACTAATTTAGGATCTGGAGAAAAAAAAAAACATAATTCAAAATCAAACGTTTTCATGTTGTAGTGCGATGGTTTGGGTTTGCTTTGTGCAGTTGGGCTGTGCTGCAGGACAGTGAGTCAAAGCCCAGCAGAACATTGACTTATGATTAGCTAACTAATTAACAAACCAAAATAAAAGAGTACAGAATGAAGATTTAGAAGGAGCCTATTTAAAGTCGGAACTAAAATCTGATGCTGTGGCAGGCCTTTCCTGCTAGCAAAACCTCTGACGTGGCTAAATTAAAACAACTCTGCAAAGAAGAGCAGGTCAAAAGTACTTCACAGCAATATAAACAAAGCTAATTGCTAGTTAGTGCAGTTGTTTATTAGAAGTTGTTTCCATCAAGAGTGACCTGCTACTTAACAAGTTTAGGTAGCAATTACTTTTTCACATAGAGCCAGATTGCTTTGAAGTTCTCAACTTAAAACAACATTTTTCTCTCTCTATTAACATTTGTTTGATTATCTGAAGCATGTAAGTGTGGCATATAAAGCAAAAATAGAAGAAATCTTTAGGGGGATAATACTTTTTCACATGTTGTATTTATCTTTTTGCAAATTAATCACAGCAGTGATATTCCCAATTTTTTAAACTACTATATTTTAGTAAATTATCAGTTGAAATGTAGCTGAATTATCCTGTATTTTATTAGAATATAATAAAATACAGGATGCAGGATTTGCATAAAGACAAATTAATATTGTCGTTATACAAATAGAACTAATTAACTAATCCTCTATGGAAACTTCAGCCGTATTTGCAGGAATAACAACATGAAAGCTTGTTGTGACGGACTGTTCAAGGTTTTCCGTAAGTTATGGTTCCTCTGAATCCGTGGAAAAGCAATGCTTAATCACTATGGTTACGACTCCCCCTCCCAACGCCTGCTCAAGAGAGGACTTGTTTACCATCTCTGCTTCAGACTCAATAACATGTCAATCACTGGGATTAGGACCTCCCCTGCCTGGCCACTATTGGTCCAACACATAGCAATCATTTAAACCTAGCTCCTCCTTCTTTTTTCTCCTCTTAGACCACCACTCTCTACACCCTCTTCTTTTTCTCTCTCCCTCGCTCCCAGAGTCCCAATGTGAATAATGAATGACTTCCCAACAGTCTGTCGCGCTTCCTACTTATCTTCTATGACACAGGAAAAACGTGCTGCGCTTTGATATGCCACGAAGAATGAAACATTTAATCTTTCATCAGGCCTGTTTTGTGTTTTACTGTGACTGACACCTCTAACTGATCAGTTCGAGAAAAACTGTGTAATTTCGAGCATCTTTTCTATTTCCCTATTAAACCTCACGTGGCATGCTGGCAGTAAACATGTCGCCATCGTCTATGTGAAAGCAGTGTGTAGCAGACTACTTAAGACAGCATGCACTTAAGCAAACAGGGCATGACTTGAATTTTGATGAGGTGCATTGCTGCACTGGTATCTTCATCCTTTCATTTGCTGCTATTTCATAGACATATTGTGCACTTCAATTCAACATCAAGCGAGAGAACGTCTACATAAAGTTTTGGCTGATTACTCCTTTGAAGCTTCGGAATATCTGTTAATACATCACCTATGACATAAGGTGTCCTGGACTGGCCTTACAATATATTGACAACATAATAATAGTAATTCATTCTCAGGGACACCGTACAAAAACAATCAATTAGAAACCAGCAATAAAAACACAACAAACAAATTAGACTTTAAAGTGAGGGCTACTCAACATATCATCACAAAATCAGTATGTGTATTGATAATAGTGCAAATGCTTAGAAACCAAGATTTATTGGTCATTATCTTGAATAGTGATGAATTTAAACTTTACATATTGATATTCAGTCTGTTGAATGGTGTCTAAACTGATGCCCACATCATATAGTGATGATAATGTTGAAAGTAAAAATATATTTATCTTATTACTTAATGTCATGCATACCTGCTCTCGAGTATTTACTGTATAGTCAAAGGTAAATGTTATAAAATATTTTTAAAAATGGCATTTGCAGAAACTTCTATAACGTTTTTGAAACTTACATTGTTTTAAAATGGTAGAAGTCTGCTTTGGCCTTCAGCCCCTATCTGCATAGCTGCTGGCTACATCCTCCATGGCCAACTAATAAGGATGTACACTTAATAAAGACACTAAGATACTTATCTTATCAGATATATTACTAGTTGCTCTTAGCATAACAAAAATATCCCTTTGAGGACATTTTCGAATATTTTCTGTGCAGCACTTTACAATGAGAGAGATTATTCCTTAAAAGTCATTCAAGACAGTCAGAAGCTCCCCAGGAGAGTACATCTCAGTAAGTTCACCTCAGGGTCAGACCCTTTAGCACTTCAAGACGCTGTGGAAACCCCAAGAGCTCCATCTCGGACTCTGCAGGCCTCAGTTAGCATGTCAGATGTTAAAGTTAATGACAGCAGACTGCCAGAATAAAGGCTCTTCTCTTTAAAAAGAGACAGCTTTGCTAGATTTACAGTTGCATCTGCAAAATATACAGGACTCCTGTGACAGTGTCCTGAGACCAAAGTGGGGATGTTTTTGTAGCAGGTAAAGACCTTATTGAAAAAAGAAATTAACCAATTGATGGCCGACAGCGTTGAAATCTTGTGATCTGTGCTAAAAAGTCATATTTTATAAACAAAGAACTCAAGTTAGTCTGGTAGACAGTTGGTAAAAGAAAAAAAAAATGCTTCACACTATTTAGCTAGGAGTTGCCATAGGAATTAATATTATCTCTGTTTAGTAAGTATTCTGTGGCCTCCAACATTTTGGAGATTCTTCACATAGTCCTGCCACTAGACAACACCTTTTGGGATAACAACCACTGATGTTACAGACTTGTCTGTCCTTCAGTCACTTTCTGATGCTGGTATATTTACCAGCAGCAGCAAACTGAGTGTGGGGACTTGTCTTGTTTACTATGGATGAAATGTACCCAGTCGATCTTTGCGTCGCAGCACTCCGGTAAACAGCTGGGGCAAGCTGATGCTTGGGTTTTGGTGTCTGACCTGGCTGTGTTTGCTCAGGGAGAGAGCAGGAGGGAGGGGAGTTGTGTAACTACTGTATGAGGAGAACAACATGCTGAACCTCCCTACCCCCACTCTCCGCAGTTTGACGTATTTGGCTCAGATTATAGTGATGGTTTCTTTTCCCACCGTTTGAGTCTGAGGTCCGATCTTTCAGCAGTTTTTTTTAACACAACACTGCCTGAACTTACACATGGTCGAAACTCGAGCCTTCTGATCCATCATGTTTATTCTTGGCCATCTACTTAGAGAACAACCGGGATGCTGACGTCTACCGTTCAGAGGAACCCCTTGTTAGGAAGTCCCACTTCTTTAAAGAGGTGGAAACCTATAATGACCTGAATAGCTATGTGTAGTGAGCAGAAGTGTGGAAATAGGCCTGCATTAGGAGCATCTATAAATAGGAGATTGTATCCTTGATACCATGGGGTTGTTTGGTTGGGCAGCGAAACCCGGTCGACTTATATGGATTTAAGACAGTGATTCCCCCCCCCTCCTGCTCTGCTCTCCTTTGGCAGAAGACATGCATGTTTGGAATTTTTCCGCATTGAGGAATCTGTTAAAATGATACTGAGGGAGCAGACATCCTTTAAGGAGAAGGCTCATTATAGTTTGCTTTGGCTGCCCCCTTTTGGTAGATTTCCAAGAAAATGAACCCCATTCTGTCTTTTTTTTTTTTTTCCTTCAGTGCTTGCAAATGTGCAACACTACTCTTCCTAAGCCAACCGCACTAACGTCAGCATAGTAATTCCAATCAGATCCCAGCTGTTATGTGAGAGCTAGCATGTGATGTGTTGATATCTGATGCTGTTGTTTAAACAAGACAAGTCTTTGGATTTTGCTGTGGATCTAAACCATAATAACTGGACAGCTACCAAACTTGTCAACCTGGTCCTTATCTAATTCAACCTTTAAGACCAAAAAAGACAACAACAATCTTACAACTGCCTAAAGAAACTGTTTTTTTTTTTTGTAGATCTATAAAGTAGTTCCACCTCAGTATTGTTAAATTTGACAGAATGTAAGGAGGAAAAAAAACTTAAAATGCTTGAGAACGGGAGTGGAGGTGACTGATATCTTTCTCAGCTGTACTGTGAAACGACAGTACAGCTGGCTCTGCTCCTTGGCGCAGTTGTTCTGCTGCATTGCTGTATTGGATGATACCATGCAAAAGTCAGAATGTAGACACAATAGCGGGCAACATGTTTTGGACTAATTTACAGTCAGAACTAAAATATGATCTATATGAAATCTTGAAAAACCAAGCAAGTTGGACATGTATGTATCACATGCACATCACAATTCACCTTGTAGAGGTAATGGCCAACTCTTGTAGAGGGTTGGGAGGAAGTCAACAACAACATGCATAACAAAAATTAGAAGAAAAAAAAAAGTTTGTTTTGAACATGAAGGCAGTTCCTAAGTAACCAGAAAATCGGTTATTTCAATGTAGTTTAGTCTTACTGGCCACATGGAGAATTTGGTTTTGCAGCACAATTAATATAATCATGTTTTTCTGTGTTGCCACATCGATATGAAAAGAAAACCACACAATCTGATCTGTGATTATGATGACAATTAGAGCATGCTAATGTTTGAAGATTTTCTGTTTTCATCCATATATGGAAGGCCTTCTTTCTTTCATATTTGTGTATTTCTGGTACACAAATATGTTCTTTGTGTACCAGAAAACAGTTTTTGACACTACTTATTTGCTTTTTAAAAAATTAAAAAATAAAGAAAAGGTCAAGTGTAATTTGTGTACGCTCAATGCTTTCAAGGTTCAGGTTGGACTTTTTTTTTTTTTTTACAGAAAACTAATTGTCAGTCACCTGCTATAGTTTTGTATACCCTGTTTGTTGAAGATGGTATCAAACTGTTCTCAGTGATGCTCAGTAAACACTGAGGAACAGCTAATAGTTCTGCTGCTCAAACCTAATTTGAAACAGCCCACACTTATTTTCTCTAAACCTGGAAAGATGCCATTTTTCTTGCTTTAAAGAAACAGTTGTATTCAGAGTGCAACCAGCCTTTATTGTTCTATAGCTAAATATAAATTCTAATAGAAAAAAAAATATTGGATTTTACATATTTGCCCATAATGATGCCCATGCTTTATTTTGGAGGAATGGTTTCAGAAGCTATTACCACACTCATGATGATTTTTTTTATTATCATATTTTTGTTAAAATATGCATCCAGCTTTATAAGAAATGTCTTGATTTTACTTTAATCTTGATGGTTTTTCATGTCATTTGCAACATGTAAGTTCCCACAACTTTAACTGATGAAACCCTTTTACTTGCTGTGTCCCTAACCTCCAAACAATAAGTTGGAGAGAGAGTCATTATTAAAGGATAAGATTGTCCTCATATCAAAAAAATGCATGTACAAGCAGATTTACAGATGTGACAGTGAAGCGGTTCCAGTGAGGCATGTTTTTGATTATTCTTCCTCCTTCATGTTTGTAAAGGGAATGAGCCAAACATCAGAATTGCTCTCATTATAATAGTGGCAGCACCGTGGCATTACACACTAGGGATTTTGTCAATAAACTGGTTACATCAACTTTTCATTTGTTTTCTTTTTTCAAAAAAAATGTGTAACTTTTAATAATATGCGCTAAGTAACATTGAAAACAAATTAAGCAAATTAAAATGTGATCTTATGCCAATATGGGACCATTCAACCTTAAAATAGCATGAAGTCGAAGCAGTGAGCTTATCTAAAACATGTTTGAAAATAAGATTAAAAAGTGAGAAAAGCAGTTGAAGAAACGTCACATCACTGACACTTGACTGTGTAGCTGATTTGTTGTGCTTACAATGGTACATCTCTTTTTTCTCAAAAATATATGTCATTTAGAGTACAGTGACATAAAACAAGCTTAGAAGATACTCAAAGTAGTTGTTCATGAAAATATTTACTTAGTCTTTTGCCACAGTTTGTCTGACATTGTCTGTTGTTTAACTGTGCAAACTTTTTTTGGTTTCATCTAATACTAACGTCCTTCTCATGTATGTCTATGTCCACCACAGTGTGTCCTCAGCAGTGCAAGTTGGCCTGTATGGACAATGGTGAGTGTTGCCACAGTCAGTGCTTGGGGGGCTGCTCTGAACCCAACAACGACATGGCCTGCTCGGCGTGCATCCACTACAAACACGAGGGTCGCTGCGTGCCGGACTGTCCTGAAGGCACATTCATGTTTGAGGGCTGGCGCTGCATCACCAAGAGGGAGTGCTCTGAAGTGCACCTCTCCAACGACAATCCCTTTGTTATCCACAACAGAGAATGTATGAACGACTGTCCCTCTGGCTTCACTCGCAGTGAAACTGATCGGTAAGGACGCTCACCTCAGACTTGTTTCTTATTACGTGGTAATGCCAAGAGAGGTGACATATTTAATATATGATTTTTAAATACCTGGCTCAGCCTTGTTAAAGAATCTTTTAAGGTACGAACGGAATGACATGTCTTTTCTATTGCTGTGCTGTTGAATCGCACACAGAACTGCTTCTTGGTGAAATTTCCCATGAACAGGTGTGTGCTTACACTGATGTATTCAGACTTTAAAGGAACTTGTAACCAGTATGCACTTCTGCATTATACATTCTTTTGCATAAAGCATCTTTGACTTGAACTTTACCTGACCTCAAATCTTCACACGGATATTTTCCTAAAGTAGTTCATGACGTAGGAAGTTAACATGGTGCTGAACTATTAAAGATTCATGGTTAGACTCTCTGTACAGTAAAATGTCCTCAGCACACAGCCTTGTTCTCAACTCTCACACCACTTGTAGATTTTACAGACAACACTCACCAGGGACACCTTATTCTACTTCCACTGCATGCAAACCTAGAACTTTGAACTTTTTCCTCAGTTTTTACCTGTCACAAGCATAATATCTCTTAATGTCATCGACCAGTAGAAGGTGACACAAAATTGTGAAGTGAGAGGTAATTCACAATTTTGTGAATTTGTAAAACGTTTAAATATTTTTACAAATACAAGTCAAAAAAGGGGTTCTTGCAGTCCCCCTTTTCAAGTAGGGGAGCCTACTTGGAACTGTCCCAAATCCACATGATGTTACAGAGCCACGTAAACAAACATAACCCCACAGCAGAGCAAATCTCATAAACCCCCGGGATGTTGCGAACGAGAAGCTTTTTAACCACCTCAGTGACCTCAGCGACTGAAGAGCCTGACCCCAGGTCCCCAGACTACACTTTCTCATTAGGAAACATAATGGTGAAATTGAGGAGGTCTTCACAGTGTTCTGTCCACCAATCCATGACATCCCGAATATAGAGAGTGTTGGTGGAGTGCTGCTTCACCTTCCTGAGATGCCAAATGGTGGACCAGAGGTGTCCACCATTGGAAGCTGTTCTAAAGTTATCCTCCATGGCGTCACAGGACTCCTCCCACACAGATGGTTTTGCCTTATCATTGCATTGCATTCTGCTGGAACAGTCCCACAGGCCAAAAAGGCCTGATAAGACTCGACAGCACTTTCACAGCAGGTGTCCGCCAGTGGGTTGTAGGGTTACTGCAACAACAAGCATCGACCACCCTGCAGCCACAGCTCCGGTCAGCCGCCTCAACAATGGAAGCACGGAGCATGGCCCACTCCAACTCAAGGTCCCCCGTCCCCCCAGGAAGTGTTCAAAGTTCTGCCGGAGGTGGGAGTTGAAGGTCCTTTTGACAGGAGACTTTGCCAAATGTTCCCTGCAGACCCTCACAATATGTTTGGACCTGCCAGGTCCGACCCATATCCTCCCCTACTTGCAGCAACACATATTAAATTGTAAGCCATGTGCCCTTTTCCTTCCATTCACCATAATATTTTATTCTGTGTTGATCTGTCACATAAAGTTCCAATAAAATACAGTGAGGGTATAAATACTTTCATTTTTAACTATTTCTCTTTCTGATTTGTCTTTTCACAAACTTATTTGAGCCTGTCTCTTAATTGCTGAATCTGTTTCTAGCCGTTGCAAGTGTTTGTCTCAAAGGTTGAAGCAGTGAGTCACTCTCTCATGAAATAGTTCAGCTAAGGCTCCATAAAAGATTAAACTGTCCATGTGAGAAGTGACCTTTTATCATTCCCTGAATTTATCTGCCTGAATCCTCTGGAATGCTTTTGGGCTGAGAGAAGACAAATTATTTCAGTGTGAGGTAGAAAATGTCACAAAAAAAGATGTTGTTCTTTCTTTCTTTTGTAATAATTCCTCTCTCCCCACCCCCACTCCCTTTTCTCTCCTTTTGGCTTTGTCGTGTGCAGCATGCTGTGCACCGCTTGCAATGGTCTGTGCGACAAGTTCTGTACGTCTTCTGTTATTGATTCTGTGGATGCTGCTCAGTCCCTGAAGGAGTGCACTGTCATCGAAGGCAATCTGGTCATCAACATCCGCAACGGAAGTGAGTGATTCTAAAACCGTGTGCTCTTTTACACAACAGCAGTGTTTGGTGGTAAATTCCAGAAATGTTTGCTACAAAAGTAACTGAGCACAGTAAATGGAGGATTTTTCTTCTTTGAGGAACAAATGTTTCTATTTGTTTCATAGGGTAAAACTTAGTAAGGCCTCACTCTGCATATTTGCTTTTATTTACTAGTATTAGAGAGTTTGTGTCAATAATCAGCTTTAAGTAATGCATAATTGTGAATTGCACGGAAAACAATACGTTTCCAAAAAATATATATATACTGAGTAGTGTGGTGTGCATTTGTATTCAGCCCTCCCTAAATCAATCCAGTCATAACCTATTCCTAGCTGTCAATTTTTAAAATGACGTTTAATTGCATTTAATTTTCATTTGGTATAGTTGCAATGGTGATCTGGGAATAATTTCAGTGCATATTTGCTCTCTGTATCTTTACAGTTAATATAGCCTCGGAGCTGGAGACCTTCATGGGACTGATCCAGACAGTGATGGGATATGTGAAAATTCGACACTCTCACTCTCTCAGCTCATTGTCCTTCCTCAAAAGCCTCCGATACATCAACGGGAAGGAACTTATTGAAGAGTAAGGCTGTGTGAACCTGGTCATCTATGCACAATTTTAAAAATACGAGAGCAAAGAATGTTTTCGATTGTCTCAGGCAGGAACCAGTAATCTGTACTATCCAAAAACAGTTTTTTACTTTTGCATTAATGCATTAATTAATAGCCTCCTCATTTGGATCAGCACTTCTCTCTTTGCCATCCTTGTAGTAGAGGATGGTAGTTTACAGTGCAGGCAATTTCCGGTTAAGTGTCGAAATGGAGCATCACATACGCCACAGACAAATGTTAGCAATTGGGTAAAATTTAAAACTTCCATACAGTACACGCCTCCAGGAAGCAATCGTTTCTCATCAGTCAAGAGCTCAATACCTCTGGAGCGAAAAGAATAGGACAAGGGACTCGTTTTTACCAGGCTAGTCTAACCTTCATACTGCATGTAAGCATTATTAGATACATCTTCACTTCCAGATAGCGATGTGTGTTTGAAAACATTCTAAGTGGCAACTAAGCAGACTGGAAAGGTTCACGTTTGCTAATGTCTTTATTTGGATATCGGCAGCAGCCTTAGATCCAAAGCAGAGCTTTTTTCTTTAGCTGAGGGGGTCATGAGAAAGCCTTGTGTCCCTCTTGTTATCATTTCTCCCGGTGTTAAGTTTCTCTCTAAGGAATGCTGTTGAGGATGGCAGACATTCCCTTCCCTCTGGAGCCTTTATGCTTGGACTTCTGCTGCTAATGGTGTTGACATGACACAGTTTCATACCAATGCTCATTGTTAGTCAGACACACAATTCAGAGCCCATATTTATGCTCTTCCATTTTGGTGCACAACACTGCTACGTTTAACAATAATTAATAACCATTTGAACTGTCCGTTGCTACATACAAGTTGCTTAAGAAAAACAACTTGTTGCAACATGTTTGTGACCATCTGCTTATCTTCTCTCATTATCAGCACATATTCGTTCTCCGCCGTCAACAACCAGAATCTGCAGTCCTTGTGGAATTGGACCCAGCACAACCTGACTATTCAGGCAGGGCGTATCTTCTTCCGTGGAAACCCGAAGCTCTGCAAGTCTGAGATTCATGCCATGTGGGAAAAAACGGGCATAACTGTAAAGCCAGAGGAGGGTGATTTCCGCTACAACGGTGAAAGAGCCAGCTGTGAGTGAACATTTTGCTGAAGTCAAAAAATGTGTTAAAAATGTCATGTTGTGCCTCTTTACAGAGTCATATTTTAATTTTGTAGGACTTATTTAAAGGAGGCTTACATGACAGGATATTCCAGTGTTTCTGCATATCTCTACCCTAAAAATAATCCATATTAGATCAACAAGAACACCAGAGATTAGACTTCTGGCCTGTTTTACATTAGCTAATGTTATAACTGAAAAGCTAGGACTAAAGAGATTTTAGGTTAGTTTATAACCACAGCAAGCTGCCTTAGAGCTGTGCAATTAATCAAATTTGTAATTTAGTTTCAATTTAAACTCTCAACAGCTCAAAATAATTAGTATTAATAATCATTTAGGGGTATTTTTGTCGGTAATTCTACCCTTGCTTGGTTTGTGAATTGCAATGCAGTGTTTTCTAACACTGTGAGAAATCTGGGTTGACACTCAAAATAATTATTGTGATTATGACTTTGTTTTTTATCAATAAGCCTTAAGGTGATTTAGATTTCTCTCAAGAAGGTTCTTGTCTGAGAGCTTTTCCCTGATCCTTGGCTTTAAGGTTTCTGAGACAAAAGGACTAGATCCTTCTTCAAACCCACACAATGATTTTGTTTTCTTGCCTTCATTTCAGTTTCATATCATATATGGAGAAGTCATGTTTGGATGAATTTGTGTGAGCAAATAGCATGTTATTTAAACTAGGTATCATCCGAAAGAGGATGTGTTTTTTTTATACTTCCTTAAAACTACAAACCATTTTTTTTATTAATTAGTTAATTTCTTCTCTCATAATATAATGCTATGCCTTGTTTGGTTTGTATTGCTTTTAACTAAAATAAGGGTTTTTCTGTTTTGTTTTTTCTGAGCAATCAGCTTGATTTGCTTAGTTGCTAGTTAGCTTGCATCGAGTGAACTATTTTTTTTGTCCAGTTTCTTTCCCTGTTGTTTTAAAGAAGGACAGAGGCACATAAATAATTCTGGGTTGTACAGTTCATGTATGGCACCTGTCAGCTGCCGTACATGAACTGAGACAGAGCCAAACTCATTACAGCTATATTCAGCTGTTTGAAACAAAAAAAAAAACACCCTGCAATTTAAGATGTTTGGTCCCAAATTAATAGATACCACATCTGTTTTCTTTCTTGTGTTGTTTTATCAGCCAAAGTTCATGTTCACCTAAATTACATTGTGCTTGTTTCATGCTTTTTGGATTTGCGTTTTTCTCCTCCAGTTGTATGAAATCCAATGCACTTCTCATCAGCAGTGATTTTATTTTCCATGGTCGCTTAGTTCTAATTTGGAGAGCTGATGTAATATATTTATTATTTGCAAATGCTACAGTTGCTATTGCTGCAGTCTCCTTAAGGCTTCTCTGACAAAGCTCCAGTTGACTCAGGCAATTTAAAAATTGTGGAGTGTGAGGCGGCAGTTTAATCTTTCTTTGAAGTCTGTCCAACTAGCCTCTATCCATACCATATGTACATGTTTTGCAGGGTACTACAGACAAGTGACGAAGAGGTACTGCAAACAGTGTTTTAATCAGATGAAGAGTGCTTCTGTTCTTTAGTGCAGAGTTCTTGCTTTCTTTAAACTTTTGAGAAAAACAGTGAGAAACAAGTCATATTGCCGTTTAAGTTGTCTCACAGGGGGCGGGGGGGATCTGCTTTGTCTTTACAGGTGAAAGTCACACCTTGAAGTTCAAGTCTAACATTACAACAAGCAACACGATCACACTGACGTGGGAACGCTACCAAGTCTCCGACCGTGGAGATCTCTTAAGCTTCATAGTCTACTACAAGGAGTCGTAAGTGCTCAACAATCTCATATAAAAATAAACCCCTCATCACACATCAGTTTGTACAGGATGTGTCATGACTTTAGAATGCCAAATTCTAATTTGACATTTTGCAGATTTGTACCAAAGCCTTTTGTTTGAACCGGTTCTCTTTCAGACCTTCCCAGAATATCACAGAGTTTGATGGCCAGGATGGCTGTGGCTCCAATAGCTGGCATATGGTGGACGTAGACCTTCCACAGGACAAAAATACAGATCCCAAATTTACTCTTCAATATCTCAAGCCCTGGACCCAGTACGCCATTTATGTGAAAGCCACCGCCCTGCAGATGAAGGATGAACACGTCTCTGGGGCGAAGAGTGACATAATTTATATCCGCACGCGACCTTCATGTAAGTCTGAACAGCAGTCTTTCTTGTGTTTTTCAGTGATCACGGATACCTAACGCATCATGACTTTGGTTTGTTACAGTGCCGTCCGTTCCCAAAGATGCCCATGCATATGCCAACTCTTCAACCAAGTTGCTACTGAAGTGGTCACCTCCAGTTTTTCCCAACGGCAATCACATTTACTACCTGGTGCGCTGGCAGCGGCAGCATGAAGACCAGGAGCTCTACAAGTATAATTACTGCTCCAAAGGTTATTACACAAAATTCCTATGAAATATACATATTGTTCTTGTTTGAACTTGAGAGACTTGAAAACTGCCTTTTATTAAAGGTCATTCCACATTGGTATTACTTTTCAAACAGGGCTGAAGTTACCAATCCGGAGCCCATCATTAGAGCCCACAGAGGGAAAAGATCACCTAACCCCGCCCAAAATTACCCTGCCTGGGGACAAAATGGAACAGTGCTGTCCTTGCCAGAACACACCCGACGAGAAGGATAAGGACAAGCATGACCACTACTATTTAAAAGCTTTTGAGAACTTCCTCCATAATGTCATCTTTCTTCCAAGGTATGGTTATTTGTGCTTGTTGGTTGTTGAAGGAAAGATACGTGGACCAGGAATGCATAAAATTGCAGGATAGTAGCTCTGTAGGATTGGGGTTGGATACCCCTTGACAAATTGTGCTCTAAAACATTTTCAGTTGCTTTTTCGGCTATTAAAGCAGTGTTTTTCAACCACTGTGCCGCGGCACACTAGTGTGCCGTGGGTGATCGTCAAGTGTGCCGTGGAAATTATCCAATTTCACCTAACAAATTAATTATCTGCAAATAATATGCCGTTTTCGAGTGTCTGTGCTGTAGTAGTGACTAGCGTAATCATGCAATTTCCTTATCACTAGATGGCAGTAGGTACATAGCATTGTACGTTAAAACAAGATAATTAGTGA